>RJWH01006507.1:0-53625 GCA_004363575.1 Solenodon paradoxus
GAGTCCAGAGAGAATCACTGGATTTTGTGGTTAGTAATACCAGTCTTTTCTCCTGCTTATTCTAAGAGTGTACAACAAGATTCAGTTATTAGTCTAAGTATTAGCTGGACGTTTATGTAATTTGGGGGTCTACTTTAAGTTAAAAAATAAAGAAATTAAGAATAAATATTTAAAATAATCAAATCATAAGCAACATTTTGACATGCTGACACATGTTGTATTTTAATCTCAGGTTTCATTTTTTAAATCTCTGTTAGGGTACAGCCTTCCTCTCAGATTGGAATTTCAGTAGGAGAGATAATTTTAGCATATAAAGTTGAGACAAACAGAAAAACATTTAAAAATTCCGTTCCATTATGTTGAGCAAAAGGACAAGAGCTATGATTAAATTGGTCTTCTATACATTTGCTGTCTTGTAGATGTATCATAGGTAGGAACTGTTTTTGCTAGAACAGTGCGGTCATTGATTCTTTCTGGCTGTACTGCATCCAGAACGTTTTATGGGTGAATTGAGAAGACATTAAGAGGCTTTCCTTATATACAAATGTATTTTTCTGAAATTGACTCACAATAACAGAGGTAAAAGCTCAGTAACAACATGTAGATGTTAGAGATTCACTTCATAGTTCTTTTGTTTCCTAAATTCAGATTTTTATCTTAATAAATAGAATGAAACACTATATAAACAATATTTCATATTGACATTGTAAAATCCCTCCTTTTCTTTTGATATAAGATGCTGTGCTCTTAGTCACATTTTTATTGGAAGGTTTACCTTTAAAGTGAGCTTGTATGTTATACTTCCTAACGCTAAATGTTAAAAGGTACTCCTATAAAATAACACTAAATGTTAACAGGTACTCCTATAAAATATCATGGTGGAATTTGATGGAGTGTTTTCAGTTGTCTTTTGGGGGGCATTTTGAAAATAGCAATGCTGTTTTCCTTTCAACACTCGAGGGCACAGTTTACAGGTGAACGTAACCCAGTGTGGGAGCCACCATCACGGGGTATCTAAAGGGGAACACTACAAAGTTCTCACCTGGAAGCAGGAAAAACAGAAAGTGAGGGGTGCTAATACGTTGTTGCAAGTGAAGTATTAAGTCTCATTGGAAGCAATAACTGGAATATTTGGAAAGTTTATATATGACTTCACAAGGAGGTGCCATGTCTGCAGGATGACCCAGATTTCCTCGTACAGGGATGTGAGAAATATATTTTAAAGCAAAGGAAGAGAATGAGCAAATATACAGTGGTCATGAGTCAATGCTAGCAATCAGCCAGGGTCTGCTTACCCAGTGGGCTCATTGAGATGAGGTTGGAAGATCGATTGTGACCGAGGTCATAGGCTTCATTCCAGAGGTAGGTCGTCCAGCAGGATTATTAGGGTGCTCAGAGCTAGTTGTTGAATTCCCTCACTTGGATAAGAAGAGGGAGAAGAAAGACTCAGATAAGTGGAGAAGAACTAATTCAGGAAGCTGTTGTTACATCTTAGAAGACCTGGTCTAGTCCTTCCATTCTCAGCTTGAATGGAAACATTTGTTCTGCAGGATCATTCAGGAATGCAGGTTTCTTGCATGCTGTTCTTTATCCACTAAGTCTTTGTATTCGCCTGCAAGGTCAAAACTGGACTTTTACCACCTTTGTGATCCAGGCAGTAGAAGGAAAAGAGGTACAGAGTATAGGTTCAGAGTTGTCTACTTGGATCCCCAAGTGACATATACATACTTCTGCTCTCACTGTTGTATAAAACTTAACAGATGGCCACACCAACCTGCAAGTGTAGCTAGAAAAGTATGTTCTCTAGCTGAATTCATCTTGTAAAATATCATTATACGACATTTAGCACTGACTCGTCTGTTGTTACTGTAAAAGTCTATGCAACAATATCAGAAGCTGATATTTTTGAGTCCTGAAATTAAACTTGGCCATTTCGAGAGCTGAGCCTAAGCTGGACTGAGTATAGTGTCCCCCGGCATTCCTGAGACATAGTCGTTGAAGTAGGAGAAGGTCATCACATGACCAAGTCCCTAGTGATGACAGTCCTTTCTCTTCTAACTGGATCCAGCAGACACCCCTGCCTGTCTTTCATGTTTTTGTTTTGCATTTGGTTAATAAGGCTGTGAAGATGTAAATATAGAGAAGCAGAACTTAAGTTAGTTCTGTTCCGACTGTAACAAGGCTTTTTGTTATGTGGTAGTTAAAGAAAAAATTAATTTGGAGATTTACTTCCAGATTCCATGGTTTTAATTTCTGCCAGGAAGACTATCTTTTAAAACTATAGTCAATAACTTTGAATCACAAGAGTATAATGTCGGTAAAGACAGAAGTATTAGACGGGTTTCCTGAGCTGATAGAGCTAAATGAGGATTATTAACTGAAATTAAGTTGTTGCTTTTTCATGTTCTATTAATTGAAGTCCAGAAAGGATGGTCTAGCATCTTCTCTTAGAAATTGTGAATTTTTTGACTTCTGGTTTTCTTAGCTGGGAGCTCATGAAAATATTCAGACTCTTATTTGTTAACATCGTGCTTTGGTGAAAGACCCCAACGCTGCTGTCCACCCACTGCACACAGGGAAGATGAGGTGACTGCAGGAGGCAGGGGACACAGCCGGGCAGGCTGGGTTTTGCATCGGGAGCTGCGCAGCCATCAGGAGGACAGATAATTTATGACTTCACCAGGAGCCTTGCACTAAGTTGCAAGGTTAGCAACCCATCACTGGAATAGGAACAAGAATATAAAAAAAAAGAAAGAGTGCCTGTGACACAGTATACAGGCTCTGCTGAAACTGGGAATGACGCTAATTCAGAGACAAGCCTTCTGGCTGCAAGACCTTTACATAAAGAACAATTCTGTCTGAGGTTTTGGGGGTTTTTTTGCAATTAATTGGATGAAGTTCATTTTCCTCTTTCTTTAATTAATTTCATTAATGCAAAAATCTGGTTCTGTGTCAAGATAACATTTAAATACTGGTACAGCAGATGGGTTCGGCCAGTGGAAAGGCTTCACACACTCAGGAGAGTTGAAAGGATTTTATTCATGCTGGCAGGTACCAGTGGAGTGATCTCCAAAGACTGGCACCTGGAGCAGGAATGAGTCGCTGTTTTTATAGGCAGGGATTTCCGAAATAGGCTAGATTAAGGCAGAGATGGGTCTCTGGAATTTTCCCATTACTGGTTTCTGTTTAGTAGCATCAGGGCAGGTCTGTTGGTGGTTGGGATAAGCACAAGTTATTTACTGCTTGGGACTTGGGCTGGTGAGACAGTTCATTAAAGGCTTATCTCCTCATTGTTTAGTTTAGCCACTAATTTCCTGAGACTTAGTCCCTCATCCTGAGGCTTATTTCCTCCTCAATATAATTTACATGTAACAGAGTGAAAGGCAAAGTAGGGCTGGGTTTCTTTAAAATGGGATTAATGTTCAAAAATCATCTACTTTGTCTTATGACTAATAGAGTCTATTGTTTATTTCAAAAACCAAGAAGAGTTCCCAGGTGACTGGAATGTTTTGTGAATTTATACTTTGTAAAAGAACTGAATTTTTCACATATGCTCCAAAACCCTTTCTAGTTGAAACAAAATGCCCGTAGATAAATTTGAAATGTCAAAAATAATTTAACTCATGGTGTGAATAATATTCTTCCTGAAAAAAACCTTATAAATCAATATTATATGAATAAACACACATACCTAGATTAATATCTGTTAACAAATATAATTTTATTAATATCTAATCAAAAATTAACACTACTTCTAGGTCATTCAAAGATCACTTGATCTTAGGATTCAAAAGCTATATTTTGTTTTTATACATTTCTGTATAGTATGAATTTCTTTTGAATGACTAAATTACTCTTATGAACATGGACATATATATAAATTTTATTTACATATTTATGTATATATGTGTTGAGAGGAAGAGAGAGAAATTTTGAAAACTGTGTTTATATGTGTACTGGTCTCTTGTCTAATCCCACAAAAACTTTTGCCCCAGATTTTTACCTTGTGAAGACTTAAAGCAGCTAATTTTAATCTGTGTGTAAATTCTTGGATGTAATTAATGTAGACATAGAGACTCTATCATACCAAAGAACGGAGAGCAGTCTAGAATTAGACTACAGTGGGAGCAGAAATCACATTTTGATACAAGATACATAGCAGGGAATGAAAATGAGGCAGAGTGAAGTCAAATAGACCATAAATGAGTGGTAATGACAGTTTAATAGCAGTGCTTCTAATGTGTAGCCTCATGAAATGGATTGAGGACTATGTCCTTAAGCAGTAGCTCAATTAAAATTCGTCATAAGAAAACAAAACTTGAGGGGTCTGGCTGGCATTCTCCGCAAGCAAAACTCTCTGGATGATAGGAGGGTTTATGCGGGTCCTATTCTCCACTTGTACACTGTGAGGTATGCATGAGGCATGCCAAGCACTCGAGGACACCGCTGGCAGTGGTGTCCCCCTGACTCCCATCATGATATCCTGCTGCTTTATAACCCAAACTTAGCGGTCAGGAGAACTGCAGGCAGGAGGGTTATGAAGGAGGTTTGCATTTAACTGGCAGGAGCTAAGGCATCCTCTGGTTCCTTGGTTCCTTGAATTCCTCTTTACTTTGTGAAGCATAGTAAATTTCTTACCAGTGCTGTCGTGTTTATATACACTCAATTCCAAATGTAAAAAGCAGCAGAAGTGTATTTGAATACAAGAATGGGCTTTTAGGCCCCATGTTTATTGCAGCCCTATTCACAATAGCTCAAAACTGCAAACTACCTAAACAGATGAATGGATAAAGAACCATGACTAATTATGGTCCTGCAGCAGGAGACATGACGGGCTTCCTCGGAGCCCCCAGGGTAACATAACCAAATCAAAATGGTAAGAAAATAACACTGAGATTTCTCACTGCTCTTCCTGTCTCTGTTGGCCTATTAGATCATCATATTAATTAGAGTTTGCTTCTCTTTTTAGTGTTTATAATGCAAATACAAACAATAAAATGTGTTTATATGTATTTTATGCACAAATGCAAAACATTTACCCCCTATTTCTAAATGAAAGGTAGAAACTTTCCACTATATACACTGCAACTTGTTCTTTTTAAAATATAACAGTATTTCATATCTCTCTTCACACAATAAGATATAGAGAGCTTTCTAATTCTTTATTCGGATGTTTGCTATTCTATGGTTTATTTATGCAGTTACTTACAGATGTATATTTGGGTTGCTTATAATTTCTATTCCAAATAATGCCTCTGTATTTATTTCATAATTTCTATTCCAAATAATGCCTCTGTATTTATTTCACTTCATGTAAGTGTAAAATTATTTGTAGAATAGCCATCAAGAAGAATCTGTCATTTGGATAGAAACAAACCCTCAGATTCCTCTCTAGATGTTGAAACAATTTGCATTAGCAACATAAAACAGTGTCCATCACTTCGACTTGCCAGTGGAATATACTGTCAAATTTGTGAACTTTTGCCAAAATGATAGACTAGAAAGGATTCCTCTGTACTTTTGATTCTATTTTTTCTTATTATGACTAAAGAAGAGTATCTTTTCATACATTTGTAATGCTGTTTTGTTTTTCTCCTGTGAATTGTTCATATTATTTGTCATCTTCCCTTCAAGATATTTTTATACATTAGGGAAATTAACTATTTGTGACATTAGTTGCAAATATTTTGTTTGCCATTATTAAAAGAATTTTACTCAGTATTTTTTCAAAAGTCAAGGGTTTTACATTTTTTTATGTAGTCACTTTTTAACATTATTTTTGTTAATTTATGTTATCTGGGTTTTGAGCCTCATTTAGGTTTATGATGAAGACACACTACACTTTGTCTCTCAGATGAATTTTTATAGTTTTACATTCTGTTTAAAAAAAAATTTTTTCCCTACTGCATTGTGTGAGGCCTGGGTCCAACATTATCTTTTTCCAAATCGGCATCCAATTGTCTCAGTCTATTATTAAATAATCCATATTTAACCTGTGAAATTCCCTTACTGTCTATGTTTTGCACATCCTATTTCATTGGTGATCAATTTATCCAAAATCTAAAATCATGCTTTCTCCATTTATTTGAGGGATTTGTTGTCTTTTTTGTTTTGAATTCTTTTAGACTGTATTACTGGAGATTTTAAAAAAGAAATAAAAAACAAAAAGTTACAATAAAAAGTATTTTATTTCTTAGAGAGATTCAGAAGACTTTTCTATGTAATTTTAATTACTGAGAAAGGTAAAAACAAAGTAGTAGATCAACTTCCAGATGGTGACTTGATAGGATGTACTTTCAGGTCATTTCCCACAGACACCGAAAAAAACAAACAAAAAAATCACCTATTTTCCTGAGACAAACACCAAGAAATGACGGCACTTCGCTGGAGACAGAACAGCTGAAGACTATTGGTGGGTGAGGACACGCAGCACGGTTCTGAGCTAAGCTTCAGATTTGAATTTAGGACAGAGCTCGGGGAGCACGCACAGGGGGTGGAGGCTAGGGATTTTGGGACCAGCTATGTAGGCAGCAAGAGGTGGACCCAGTGGTACTGAAACATGGAACCATGGAGGGTTGACTTGGAGGGGTGAGGGGTGAAAGCAGAGCCAGCAAACTGAGAGCTGAGCTGGAGCCCACACAGTGAAATTGCGCTGGGCATAGCCATAACCAGAAATCAGCCAAATTAAACCCCTCTCATAACCATTTCATTCCAGTGCCTGGGGTCCACTGAGTGGAAATCCTGCCCACTGCATATCCAACCACGGGAAATCCCGCCCATCAGATGCCAACCCCCTGGAATGTAGTGAGAAGGCTACCTGCTTTTGCCACCTTGTGGGTGGAGGCAAAACTGCAGTCTGGTTGCCAATCCTGGGCAAGTCAAACCTATACAATGCCAGGGCAACCAAACCCTCAGAAATACAGACAAAATGCCTAATAGAGAAATATACGTGAAATGATGGATCTAGTCAAAAACCCAGGGAAAAATCTGAATACAACAGACGTAGGTAAATTACTTGAAGAGGAATTTAGGGTAGTGGTGGTTAGCATACTCATGGGAATCCAGAAATCAGTAAAGGCAGTAAACGAGACTGTCAGGAAGCAAAAAGAAGAATTAAGACATTAACCAGGTAAGAGACATGATGGCTGAATTAAAGAACTCAATAGGGAGACTCAACAGTAGGATGCATGAAGCTTCCAATAGAACGTGTGATCAAGAAGCTAGGACAGAGGTACTCAATCAAGCAAACCAGCAAAGGGATAAAAAAATTCAAATCGAAAACAGCATCTGAGACTTCTGGGATAACATCAAAACAAACAACATTTGCATCATAGGGGTCCCAGAGGAAGAGAGAGAAAAGGGGGCAGAAACCATATTTGAAGAAATAATAGATAAGAACTTCCCCAATTTGAAGAATGAAGCAAGCCTCCAGATCTAGGAAGCTCAAAGAGTTCCTAATGAAAGAAATCCAAACAGAAATACACCGAGACACATCGTCATAAAAATATCAAAAATACAACATAAAGAAAGACTAGTAGAAGCAGCCAGAGAAAAACATCTCATGTAGAGGAGCCCCCATAAGATTGTCAGAGGACTTCTCAAATGAAACTCTACAGGCCAGAAGGGAATGGCATAATATATTCAAAGTGCTGAAAGAAAAGGAGTTTCAACCTAGGATACTGTATCCGGCAAGATTATCATTTAGAACTGAAAGAATGATAAAAACCTTTTCTATCAAGCAAAAGTCAAAGCAGTTTCTCACCACAGAACCAGCTCTGCAAAAGAATTTTAAAGGATGCTCTATAAGGCATAAAGCCACCACAGAGAAAAACAATAAGACAGAAAATACACCATAGTGGGTATCATCTACCAGCCTTGGTCAAATTAAAACTGCAGCATGGTTTCTTGCTTCCAGTCCTTGTTCATCAGTACAACTCATCAACAATCTGGTGGAAGTGCCAGCTTCTCTGTACTTTCCATGAACTAGTCCTGACACAAGACAACACTGACTTTCTTCATCACCAGTGGACAACAACTACACCTTCAGATGACAAGAATCCCAACCTTAGGGAAAGGTTCCATCTTTTCAACATGTGCCTTCCTTCAATACTCAGCTCTCATCCCAGGTTACATTTTAGAGTACTTGACCCCTTTATACTTAGTGCCCCAAGGTAATTCACAATTATATGTAAACTTTCCATGTTTTCATTAAATTAAAAAAAAAAAAAAAGCAGGTTGTGCCCTGTGGGAGTAGCTGTTAAGTCAACTGCCCCTGAAAGAGCACAAGCCACATATCCCTGGGTTTGAGTCCCAGGACCCAGGAGAAACAACCATTGTAGAACAACAAAACTGAAGATGCTTCCTCTTCCATTCTCTTCCCATAAACAAAAACTCTCAGTCTCTCTCTCTCCCTCCCTCCCTCCCTCTGCTGTATTTTGGTTTGCTTTTCACAGGAATCTCAGTCAGTCACAGCACTTGTTAAATGTATAGGATCTGGATAAACAATCTCTTCAAACGATTCCTGTGTAGATCAAATTTGGATAAGCCAGTCCTGAGTAGGATCAAATGATTGCACTTTGTTAATCTGGAGTTAAAATTTTAGTGACTTATTTAAGGCCAAAGATCATAGACCTAGTTTTCATAAATAGTTTACAGTTGTTACTGTCGCTATAAACTTTAAAGAGGGGCTGTGTCATTCCAGTCAGTATAATGTAGCTGTTCGGGGCTCAGGTTTTACTTCCAGATTCTTTGTCCCCTATACTGAAGAATCAGTTAAAAGACACTAAAAGAATACTAAGTTTGTCTTTGCTTACTGTTCATCTCTGATAAAAATTTTTATTTGTGGCACACCCTGGCAGAGAAGCAGTTAGGTCCCCCACCTCTAGGTGAGCAAAGTCCACACACATCCCAAGGACCTGGGTTCACCTCCTGGGACATGGGAGAACAGTCAAGATGAACAACTAAGTAAAAATAAAGTAAGTTTCTTCCTCCTCTTCCTGCCTGCTTTCCTTGTTGCCTTCATTCCTGCCTTTACCTTTCCTTTAATTTTATTTGTAGACTTTATTTCTTAGTAATTTACATTTTCCAGATTGTCTTGAAATATATAACCCAATGTACCAATTTGCTCAATTTAATTACTAATTAACAGATTAAACTCCTTATTTTGTGATGCGTACTGTGCTAAGTTATAAATTTATAGTATCTAATTTAATTATTAAAATCATCAATCCTGGGGCTACAATTAAATGCAGTACCCTCATAACTTATCTTTAAAATTTAGATTTAGCTAGGGGAACCTCCATATTTATGACACAAATAGTAACTGATATAAACTGGTTTGTTTTCCTATTTTTCTCTTTCCCTGTTTTAAAAAACTTGTTTCTTTTGTTTACATTGCCATATGCTTTTTATTTGCATTCACACCTCAATGTGCTTTTCACACCAAACCCACCACCAGAGTTCCAGTGCCCTTCACCACCTGCACCACCCTCCTGCCCCCCTCAACTGCCATATCTGACCTGGTAGCCACCAGCTTGTGTCCCATGAGTTTGGTTGAGATTTGTAAATTTATATGTTTTGTTTCTTTATGTTCCATGTATGCATGAAACCAATCTGGACTTCTTTTTCTTTTGACTTATTTTTGCTTAACATGATCTCCTCCAGTTTATTCATGTTGTTGCAACGGATACTAAATCATCTTTTTTAATGGCAGCATAGAATCCCATTGAGTATGTATGCCACAGCTTCTTTATTCAGTCATCTGTTGTTGGGCATTTAGGTTATTTCATGTCTTGACAATTGTGAACTGTGCTAAACTGAACATGGGGGTGTTTTTCTGATTGATGTTTTTCTGTTCTCTGGCTATATGCCTAGAAGTGGGATTGCTGAATCAAATGGTAGATCCATTTTGAGTTGTTGGAGGAGTCTCCATACTTTATTTCTAAATTTACATTAAATTTTCTAGTTTACATTCCCACTAACAGTGTACAAGGGTTTCTTTTTCTCCACATCCTCCCCAACATTTGTTGTTTCTAGTCTTTTTTTATAAAGGGCATTCTCACTGGTGTGGGTTTTTTTGGCATTTCTCTGATGGTGAGTGATGAGAGCATTTTATTCATGTATCTATAGACCATCTGTGTGTCTTCTCTAAAGAGATGTCTAATTTAGTTGTTCTGCTAATTTTCTGAGTAGATCGTTTGCTTTCTTATTGTTGACGTATGTGTGTTCTTTATATGCTTTGAAGATTAAGTTCTTGTCTGATGTGTATTGTGCCAATATCTTTTCCCATTCATTCAGTGGTTGCCTTTTTTGGTTTAGTGGTGGTTTCTTTTGCTGTGCAGACACTTTTTAGTTTGATGTTTTACCAATTACTTAATTTTATTTTCCTTTCCTTTGCTATATGTGTTACTTCCCAAAAGACCTCTCGAGGTTGATGGCATGGAGTATATTGACTGCATTTTCCGCTGTGTATTTTATGATTTCAGGTCCTACATGCAGGTCTTTGATTCATTATGAGTTAATTTTTGTGTATGGAGCTAACAAATATTCTGCCTTCATTTTTCTGCAGGTTCAATTTTCCCAGCATGACTTGTTAAATACACTGTCATTCCTCCATGTATGCTCTTGGATCCTTTGTTATAGATTAATTGCCCATAATTGTTTGGTATTATTTCTGTGCTCTCAATTTTACCTTTGCACTATACTTAGAATTCAGGAAGTATGGTTTCTCTATTTTCCCGAGGAGAGCTTTGACTATTCAAAGTCTCTTATTGTTTCATATAAATGTTAGGGTTGTTTATTCAGTTTCCTTGAGAAATGTCCCTACATTTTGAGAGGAATTGGATTAAATCTGTATATTGTTTTGGGGCAAGATGGCCATTTTAACTGTTAATTCTTCTAATGTACAAGAACAAAATATTCTTCCATTTCTTTGTGTCTTGTTCTATTTCTTTTTTCAATGTCTCATAGTATTACTATTGTAGTTCCTGATTTCCTTTCATCCCTTTGTTTTGATCTATTTTTCCACAGTCCTTCACTTTCAACCTATGTTTGTGTTTGGGTCTGATGTGGGTTTCTTATAGACATAGTATCAATGGGTCCTGTCTTCAATCCATCTGGCTACTCTGTCTTGATTGGTGATTTCAGACCATTTACATTTAGGGTGATTATTGACACGTATGATTTGTTGTTGTCAGTGGAGCCTTTGTTTTTTTTTATTAGTTTTATATCTCTATTGCTTCTTTTTCCATTTTTTGTCCTTTCTCTCTGTTTCATTATCGTTCCCACTATCTATCACTAAATGTTAAGTTCTAGTGTGGCTGCCTGGTGTTTTGTCTCTACTGAAACCCTTGTACTATAAGCTTTCTTGGGTGACATTGTGTCTTCAGTATTAATTTTTTCCTCTTTAGTTTTTTGTTTGTTTGTTCTCACCTTATGGTCCTGTGTTTGCTGCTGATTTTATTTTATTGTTTGTCATTTTGGGGGGAGTTTGGTAGTTCTTCGTTTTCTTTTTCCTTATTGGAGAATTACTGTCAATATTTCTTGAAAGGCAGGTTTTGTGTTGAAAAATACACCAACTTTTGTTTTTATCATTTAAGACTTCATTTCTCCATGATATTTGAATGATAATTTTGAAGGGTAGAGTTTTAGTGGCCGGTAGTTTTACTCTTTTAATAATTTAGATGTGTCATTCCACTCTCTCCTGACCTGTAGGATTTCTATTGAGAATTCTAATGACAGTCTGAAGGTTGTGTCTTTGTAGGTTATGGTTCTCTTTTCCCTTGTAGCCTTTATTATACTTTATTTATTATTGGATTTTGCTAATTTTACTGTGTTGTGTCTTAGTGCAGGTGTCTTAGTGTTGAGGAACATGTGTATTCCTCTTGGCCCCTTGGACTTTCATGGTTATGTTTTATAACTTGTTGGGAAGCTCTCTGCTACTGCTTCTTTAAATAAAATTTTTGCTCCTTCCTCTCCTCACTTTTGGGAATGCCAATTATTCATGTTTGTTCTCATGGTATCTGATATTTGTAACAGGGTTTCTTCATATTTCCGCAATATTGTTTCTCTCTTTTCATCCATGAGAGTCGCCTCTTAGATTGTGTCTTCAATATCTGAGATTCATTTCTCTGTGAGATTGATCCTGTTTATGGAACTCTCCATATTTTTTTCAATTTTTATTTTTTTATATCAGGTAGTATTGTTTGAGCTTTTTTTTAAAAAAAAAATAGCTTCAATGTCGTTGGTGAAATAGTCCTTAAAGTCTGTCACTTCTTTTCTGAGATCCTGGATTTGCCTTTGGGTAGTTAATAGTACGTGCTGCAGATCATTCAGTTCTTTTATAACCATCGCTCTGAATTCTTTATCTGTTAGGTTATCTCATTTCCTGTCATTAGATTTCTTCCTTGGGAAGTTCCTGATATAGCTTCCTTTCATGAAGCCATTCACGTTTTGTTTGGTGATTTGGACTTTAGCATGGCTTATTTTTCTTGTCCTATATTTGACACTATGGCTTTAAAAAAACTTTCTCTTTTGTTTATTTCCTAGGTAGTGGCAACATGGGTGGTTTGGGTCTTTGTAGTCTCCTTGTTCAGTGTTGCTTCTCACTGGGCAGATGAACTGCAGCATGTTTTCTTACACACATGTGCAATATCAATCATCTCAGCTCCAAAGCAAACAGCGTTACCTCGTCAAGTAGGCTGACTCGATCTCCGTCCAGAGTCCATCTCACTCACCGAACAATGGATACTGGAGGATGGAACCTCAGGCAAGGGGGAAAACCAGTACTTTTCATGGTATTATATATAGCTAGGTATTTGTCATATGAATATGTAACCAAATATTTGAGATGTTTGAATTTAATATCATGTTTATATATTCTGATTCTGAATTGCACATTGATGTAATAGAAAACTGCTTAATATAATGACAGTCAAAATTTGCCAAGAGACCAAAGGAATAATTATGCTTTTAATAATATTTTAGTTTTAAATTGAACTTTGCCTTGAAAAACTATTACAGGGAAATCCCATGTGCCTTTCACCTAGATTCACTGACTGGTGACATTTTGCCAGGTTTGCTTTATATTGCTAATGTCTCCTTATCGAATATAAAATGATGTTGCATTTAATTTTTATTCTCATTCATGAGAGTAAGCTGCAGAAAACCTGAGCCTGCTCAGCTAAGTACTTTAGCCTGTGTCTCTTAAGATTCGACATTCTCTTGCCTTCCCTTTTTGAAAAAAGGGCCACATTCCTGAGATTGTCCTCATTGCACACCTTCCTCCTTCCACTTGTCACTCCTATCCCTATCACCCTTACAGACTTGCAGATAACAGAAGAGCTTATAGGCTCACACTAAAACATCTGAGTACATGTTTTGCGATGTGATGGAGAATACTACCACAGGTTAATGATAAAGGAACTTACAGCATAACCAATGTCTATGAGATTATTCTGCCAAGTAAATGGTTGACATAGAATGGTCCAAAGAAACAGATTGTCTAGTTTTTGTTATTTTTCACTGTGAAGAAATATATTTAACATACAACTTACTCTTTTACTCATTATTAGGATGTGTAGCGGTTTCTGTATAGTCACCTTATTGTGCAGCGATTGCTGCTGTCCACTTCCAGGAGTCTTCTCTACCCCGCATGGAAACTCGGTACCTTGAAACAGTAACTCTCCTAGTCCCTTTCCCCTCAACTCATGGTAAAGACAACTCCACTTTTGGCTCTATGCGCTTGACTATTTCAGGTACTTCATGTAAGTAGAAGTATAAATACTTGTCCTTTTGTGTCTTGCTTATTTCATTTAGGATAATGTCTTCAAGGTTCATCAGTATTGTGACATCAGAATTTTGTTTTTATAGCTGAATAATATTCCATTGTATGTATATGCCATAGTTTATCTATTCATCCCTTTTACACATTTGGTTATTTTCACCTTTTGGCTCTTGTCAGTATTACTGCTATGAACATTGTTGGGCAAATACCTGCTTGAGTCTCTGCTTTTAACACTTTAGTGTATATTCTGTAGATACTTTCTTTGTGATGGTTGTGGGGATTACACAGAATAACCATTTGTAATAATATCTATTTGAATAAATGCAAACTTAACTTTAATTGCATTTGAAGCTCTTTTACTGTTCTGCTCCCTCTTTATGTTATTGATATAAAAAGACTCACTTTCTGTAGTATATATTATGAATCCATTAACATAGTTTTATAAAATTTTATGTAATTTTCTTTTAAATACTGTAGCAAGTAAGAAGTGGAGTTGCAACCCTAAATTGAAGTAATGCTGGTTTATATTACTTCCCCATGAATTTCATTCTCAGGAAGCTTTATGTATTTCTTTTTTCTATTCCTGTCTAGCACCCTTTTATGTCAACCTGAAGGACTCCCATAAACATTTTTTGTAGAATAATTCTAGTAGTCATGAATCGCTCAACTTTTGTATATCTGGTACTATCTTAAATTTTACCTTAAAATTAAAGGACAGTTTTGATAGAAATAGTATTTCCACTGACAGGTCTCCTGCCCACCCCATCCTCAGTCCTTGAAATACATCATTCCTCTGCCTTCTGATCCCCAGGATATTTGCTGAGAAACTAGCTGATAACCTCATTGCATTTGATGAGTCTTCTCTCTAGAAGCTTTGAAGATTCTTTGTCTTTAGACAGATTGAGTATAATAAGTCTCGGCTGGATTTCTATGGTTTATCCTTCTTTAAGTTTGTTGAAATTCTTGTATTATGCATTCATCACATTGGCACTATTTTGCCTATTATGTCTTTAAATTATATCTTTGTCATTCTTTACTACTGGTGCTCCTATAGTGCATATATCAATCTATTTATAGAATTCATACTTAGGTTGTTTAGTTTTTTAAAGAATTCTTTCTTCTGTTGAAACTGAATCATTTCAAATATCTCACATTAAAGTTTGTTCTATCTTTTTTTAAAAGGAAATGTACAGATAGGAATGAAACTGATCAGAGATCGGCAGACAGGACCATAGAGGAGAACAAAGCACTTTATTTTATTTAGTTGTTCAGCTTGGTTGTTGCCCTTGACCTGTGCCAGGAACCACATTTCTTGGGATGTGTGTGGGCTGCACTGACTGAAGGTGCCTGACCAAGCTGCTGCGCCATCACGGGGCTTCTCTTTTGCTTTTCTAGATTAGCTCCATGTAGAAATAATTTAAAATTCAGTTATTGTATTTTCTTGCTTCAGAATTTGTTTGGTGTCTTTAAAATTTCTATTTCTTGTGATATTCTAATTTCATTCACATATCATTTTCCTGATTTTCTTTGTTTAACTTTTTATTTCTGAGCACATTTTAAATATTTTTTAAAGGTCTTTGCTTCAAATATCCAACCTGAACATTTTTTTCAATGATGTTTTCTGCCACTTTACTTTCTTCCTTTGTATGGGTCATATTTGCTTTTTATTTGTATGCCTGTGTATTTTCCTCATTGTTGAAAGTTGAGCATTTATACAAATAGCTACCATTTAATTCATTTGTACCAAAGAAATCTTTCACTTTTAACTGGACCTCAGTGTTGAGTCTTGGAGTTAACCTAAGGAGAATCATTAAGGTCTTTTTTGGATCTTTTCTGAGCATGCCTCCGCCCTGGGCCTGTGCATTACTGTTTCAATATTCCAATTTACAGCCTGCTTTCAAATATATAAAAATTCCTAAATAGTCTCTCCTAGAGGTGTGTCTATCTCAAAAAAGGTAAAGTTCTATTTCTCCTTTCAATATGATTCCTTATACTTTACCATAGTTACCATATTTGTGGGTATTTTTACACACTCAGCAGTTCTTACACTAACTGCCTACAGTTACTCCCTACCCCACAGCTTGACAGCTTAGTCCCACAAGGTGTCCCAGCTTCAGATCCTAATTTGAATTCCCAGTTATCACTGTGCTTCCAGCTCACTCGCTGTGGATTGGAAATCCCCACCATTTCCTTCACAGGCCCAATAGTTTGCTGGACTGTCTTAGAGAACGCAGAAAAAAATAGTTTACTCACTAGGTTATCAGTTTATTAAACAAGGGTACAGCACAGGGTTGGCAAGATAGATGAGCTGCTAGAGCACAGCAGCACCATACACTTGTGAAGCTTCTGTTCTGCACACACTACCTTCAGGGCACCTCCACGCTCACCAATTCAGAAGTCTCTGAACCCCGATAGGGGATCTTTGTTTTATCTTTCTTTCTTTTTGTCTCTCTCTCTCTCTCTCTCTCTCTCTCTCTCTCTCTCTCTCTCTCTCTCTCTCTCTCTCTCCCTCTCTCTCTCTCTCTCTCTTAATGAAGGCACAGTTGGTTAAATCATGGACACTGGTAATATCAACCCCTCTTCCCTTCACAAAGTTGGGGCATGTGGTAAAAGTTTCAACTATCTAATCATTTAGTTGTTCCCCTTGTCAACTGGCCTCCATTCTGGTATTATCTTGGGGCATTCTGATATCCCCTCTTTAACATTAAGTGTCATTTTGTATGTTTATTATGAGTAACAAAATGCACCTCTTTCACCTTGTTCACTCTGGAACTATTTCCGAAACTGGTCAAATGTTGTAACAGAAGATATTTCCAGCACTCTCATCACTTAGAAAATCACAACAGTTTTTAGTGGCTAAATGTCAGGAACAGGGACAAAGACCAATATATATTGCTTATGATGAATCATAGTATCATACATCCATAATTTCTTGCTACAGGTGCCTGCAGGTCAGTATTCCTACAACTTTCCCAAGTACAGCTTTCCCACTGTGTCTCCTTGCCTGAGATCCAAATTAGGCAAAACAGACACCAGTCCTTCAGGCCACTATTGACAGGTTAGACTTGTAAATACAGTCTGCTCACCTCTATTTCCTTCATTGTTGGAGGAAGGATATGGGAATTGTATTGTTTCCTTAGGTTCCGCATGTTGACTTGTAATCTCTTGACCCGAGCATTTATGGCTCCATCTCATTCTGCAGTTTTCCTAGCAATACTCACTGCTGTTTCTACCCAAAATCTACTTTGTACCACTACCTCCCCACCCTCAGCTCCAGTCTGGGATCTACCTGAGGTGAAACAGACCTGAAGAAGTCTCCCCAGGTAGATTTGAACATTGTAAACAAGGTGTTCTCTGTTACTTTTGAATTGAGGGAGGAAATTGGAAGCTGGAGTCCAACCTCCTACGGACAATTATTATACCACACTGGGTAAACTGTGGGAGGGTATGCAAAAGCATCACAAAATCTCCTACCATTTTGAGTGTGTTTTTTTCATGGCTGGCTATTTGCTCTGTACCTTTAGATTTTTTCTTTTTTTTTTGAAGGAAAAGTGCAGGCAGAAATGAAGGCAAGCAGAGGCAGGCAGGCAGGAAGAGAGTGGAAGAAGAAGCATTTATTTATTTTATTTACTTGCTCATTGTGGTTGTTCTCCCCAGTCTCATGGCTCAAACCTGGGTCCTTTGGATGTATGAGGACTATGTCTGCTGATTCTTATCTGCTAGATCGCCAGGGCACACCACTTTAGACTTATGACTTCTTTGCAGAACTACTGTAAGATTATTCCAGCAAACACTTCATTTATTTTTTATGTCTTCTTGGGGAAGCTAGAACTTAAGAGTGACATTTGCCCTTATTGTTTGGTTTTTAATATTTAACCTACAACATATTCACTTAGCCTTTGTGAGACATATCTCATTTGCAGAGTAGATATAATAATTTCTAACTTGAAGTTAGATAAATAGGGTATGTATCACAGAGTATATTTTAGGCCCTTGTGAATACTGACCATTATTTGAAATTTATTATTATTATTATTATTATTGCAATAAACTTTAGAGAGTGATAATATCCTAACAGCATTGATAATATCATAACATCATCAGATTTGGGGAAAATGATGGAGGAAGCCCTCTGCAGTCTGCTAATTCTAGGTTACATTTTATCCTATAGAAATTACTAAAGTTTCATCAGTCTTATGTTAATGTGTGCATTAAATAACTCTAAGTCAGAGAATGACTTTTCAGTCTTATTTCTATTGCAAGTCTCTTCTAGGTTGGAAGGTTGACATGGCATCTGGACCCAACATGAATGCTCCCATTTGTCTGGTGGAAAATAACCATGAAAAGCTGTCAGTGAACCAGAACGCTCTACAGATTCTTGATACGATTTCCCAGCCAGTGGTTGTGGTGGCAATTGTAGGACTGTATCGAACAGGCAAATCCTACTTGATGAACCGTCTTGCAGGACAGAACAATGGTGAATGTCGTGCTGGTTTAGAGGCCTCTTGCTTCATTCTTGCTGTATGTCAGCGTCTTAGTTTTCATTCCTGGTCACATGAGGGAGAAACAAACTTTTTAATAAACTAAACTTCCAATTCTACTACTAATTACAACTATCTGTAATCTCATCATATTTTTTATTTATTCCTAATAATGAAAATCTCTCCAGTTAAAACTGAGAATTTCATATTCTTTTACCTTCTGAAGCACTGTACCCTTGCAGTTACCACTGCTCACACAAGCCACATTTTGTTTTTACACAGACTACCCTACCAACATAAAAATATTTGAACATTATTTTAAAAATCCTTCCTGGGTTTCATATCTGATTGTGGTTATTACTCCCTGCCCCTTTTATTTAGAACACTGTCTCATGTAAAATATTATCACAATTTCTTTTTTCTTCTTTTCCCCTTCCTATGCTTCTCTTCGATCCTCATATCTCTGACTTTGAACCTCACCATTGTTTCCATATGCCCTTATAATGGTTATCAAATCTCCATTTTGTCTGATTCATGGTGCTGCTTTATCTCCCTCTTGAGCCCTAGTTTGGCATCATTCTCACAGTTACCATCTCTTACTCTTAAATAGATGACACACAAAGTCAGGCACTCAGAGTAACAGAGAAAACACCGTCACGCATGCTGGTGTACTTACATCCCAACAAATCTCACTTTGCCGCCTGTTGGCTGTTTGGACTCTCAGCTGACTCGGTATTTTGCTTTCTCTTCTCTCCTTGCAGGTTTTCCTCTGGGCTCCACAGTGCAGTCTGAAACCAAGGGCATCTGGATGTGGTGTGTACCCCACCCCTCCAAGCCTAACCACACCCTAATCCTTCTGGACACTGAGGGCCTGGGGGATGTGGAAAAGGTGAGACAGAAACTCATAGATAAATCCTTTTTATTTCGGTGCTTCTATTTGGGGGAGACTTGATTACTTCATCAATTCCTTGCTTATGGCAGGTCTGTTCAGGTTTTTGTTTCTTCCTGATTCACTTGGTAAGCTGTATAAGTCTAAAAATTTGTCCACGTCCTATAGGTCATTCATTTTAATGGCATATAGCTATTCTTAGTAGTCTCATGATTTTTTTTTGTGAGGTATCTATTATAATTCTCTTTCATTTATGATTCTAATTATTATAGAATCTAGTTATTCTCTTCTTTTCTAAGTGAAGCTAGTGAAAGGTTTGTCAATTTTGTTTATTTTTTCAAAAAGAACCAGCTTTTTGTTTTATTGATCTTCTGAATTGTCTTTTTTATTTCTATTTTATTTATTTCTGCTCGAATGTTGATTATTTCCTCACTTTTACTGACTTGATTTCAGTTGTTCTTCTTTTCCTAGTTGCTATAGGTATGGGTTCTATTTTTTGAGATTTTTCTTGTTTCTTGAGGTAGACCTGAATTGCAGTTTACTTATTACCACTTAGTGCTGCTAACTTATTACCACTTAGTTCTGCTAGCTTGTGTCTTTGTTCTCCTTTTTCTCCACATATTAAAAAAAAAAAAAAAAAGTCTCCTTTAATTTCCTCTTTAACCCAAAAGTCATTCAGAACTATGTTGTTTAGTCTCAACATAATTTGGAATTTTCCAGCTTTCTTTTTGTGGTTGACTTCTAGTTTCATACTGTTATTAGAGAAAATAATTGGTATGTTTCCAATTTTTGTAAACTTGTTGAGTCTTGTTTTGCTTTCCAACATATGGTCTGTTCTTAAAAGTGTTATATGAGGTCTTGAGGAAAATGTGAATTCTGTAGTTGTTGGGTGAAGTGGTCTGTAAATGTCTATTTAACCCATTTGTTCTAATTTGTCATTTGAGACTGTTGTTTCCCTATTCATTTTCTGTCTTGTTCATCTTTCCATTGTTATAAGTGGGGTATTGAAGTCTCTCACTAATAATGTATTGCTGTCAATGTCTCTTTAATTCATAATTTAATTATGTATTTTGTTTCTTCCTCATTTGGTGCATATATATTAATTAGAGTAACATCTTCTTGCTGAATTGACCCCTTAACATTATATAATGTCCATCCTTTCTTTTGTTACCTTTAGTTGGACTTCTCTTTATCCAATATAAATATAGTTGTCCCTGACTTTTTTAGGTTACCATTTGAGTGTAGAAATCAAATGCCTTCCAACCTTTCACATTGAGTCTGTATCTATCTTTAGAGCTTAGATGATTTTCCTTTTTGCAGCAGAAAGTTGGGTTGTGTTTTTTTATCCATTCAGCCACTCTATGCCTTTTGATTGGTGGCATCAAACTAATCACATTTAAGGAGATATTTTGATATGTAACTGTTTATTGCTATTTTGCTATCTGTTTTCTGAGTGTTATAGGCTGTACCTTTGTGCTTCTTTTATTCTCCTCTTACATGATTTGAAAACATTCATGTTGTATTTAGTTTTCCTTTTAATTTTCTTCTCTGCTTTTTCTATGCGTTTCTGTTTTCACGTTATCCTGGGATTTGCATAAGTTTCTATACTTATAATCTGTTTTAACTTGAAAGCAATTTAGCCTTATTTAACAATTCACATTTTTTTCTTCCTCCCCACGTTTTGTATGTTCGATATCTTGTTCCTTCAAAATGGGGTTTCTTTTCATTTTAAAGAAGTTTCTTTAGTAATTCTTATAAGGTTGGTTTACTTGTGATGAATTCCTTTAACTTTTGTTTTTTCTATAAAGTTCTATATCATTCCTTCATTTCTAATTTATAATATAGCAGGGTTAGAGTGTTCTTAGTTGGAAATTTTTTTCTTTCAGCACTTTGACTTCATAGAAATTGCCCTTTGTCACACTCATTGTTATGGGTGTTTATCACTGCTTTGAAATAGTCACCTTGATGGAACAAGTTATTTTAACCTTTGATTTTTAAAATAATAGAACAATGGGAAACATTCAGCAGTTTTCTATATATATCAATTAATACTGTTTTAACATCCAGTTATATCCACTATATTTTTATGGTAGTAGTTATTATTTCTTCAGTTCACAAAGTTAAGTTCCATTTAGGATTTTGAAATTGCATCTTCAGCCACTAGAATTTCAGGATTCCTTACCACCACCTTTCCCCTACATCCCCTCTCCCCACCATAACCAGTCCTGAGTCCTATTATTCTTGTTGGAATTTTTGTGTTCATTTGTTTTATTGCATTATACTCTGCATACGAGTGAAACCATCCTGTATTTATCTTTTTATTTCTGACATATCTCACTCAACACGATCCCCTCCAGTTCCATCCAAACTGTAGCAAAGGGCACAATTTCATTTTTTTAATAATGCATAGACATCCACTGAGTATATACACCAGAACATCTTTAGTCAGTCATCTGTTAACAGGCAGTTAGGTTGTTTCCATATCTTAGTTATGGTGAATTGTGCTGTTATGAACATAAGGGTGCAGATCTTTTTCCTGATTAGAGATTTTGTGTTCTCTGGTTTTTGCCTATGAGTGGGATTGCTGAATCAAATAGTAAATCCATCTTTATTTGAGGAATCTCCATACTATTTTCTAAAGAGGTTGCAACAATTTGCATTCCCACCAACAGTGTAGGTTTCCCTTTTCTCCATGCCCCTCCAACACAGCTGTTTTAAATTTTTTTAAAATAGGCCATTCTCACTGGTATGAAATAATATGTTATAGTAGTTTTTATTTGCACTTCTCTGATGATGAGTGATGTAGAACATTTCTTCAGGAGTCTATAAGCCATCTGTGTATCTTTAGACAAGTCTCTATTTAGTTCTTTTGCCCATTTTTGAGTAGGTCATTTGCTTTATTACTGTTGAGATGTTTGAGTTCTTTGTATATTTTAGTAATTAAGCTTTTATCTGATGTATGTTGTGTGAATATCTTCTCAAGTTCTGTGGCTTATCTTTTTGTTTTAGTACTGCGCAGAAGTTTTTCAATTTGATGTAGTCCCAATTATTTAGTTTTGCTTTGTTTTCTTTTGCTGTCACTGTTTCGCCCCAAAAGATCTATTTGAGGTTGGGATCATGGAGTGTTTTCCCCACATTTTGTTCTAGGTATCTTATGGTTTCAGGTCTTACGTCCAAGTCTTTGATCCATTTTTGATTGATTTTTGTACTTGGTGATAATGAATAGTCTAGTTTCTTTCTTTCTTTTTTATTTCTGCAGATGTCTTTCCAATTTTCCGAACATCATTTTTTGAATAGATTTTTCTGCCTCCATTGTAAACTCTTGGCACCTTTGTCATAGACTAACTGTTCATATAGGTGTGTTTTTATTTCTGGGCTCTATATTTGATTCCATGATCTCTCTGTCTGTTTTTGGTCCAGTACCATACAGTTTTGATGATGGTAGCTCTGTAGTAGTGTGTGAAGTCTGACAGTGTCATGCCTCCAGTATTCCTTTTGGCTATGATATATTTTATATGGCATATGATTAATAAAAGTATGGTGGATGAATAAGTTCTAATACTCATTATCAAATACCTAATTATATGTAAAGTACAGTTTTTCTGTATATGTTATTTTTACATACAATGGAGAAAATATAATATTCTATGAAGATTAGAATCACTATCATAAGAAATACCTTTGAAATTGTCAAAGCTGACATCTTTATTTCTGTCTTCAAACTTGTTTTGTTGCATGGTAAGTATATTAGAAATCATAAATGAAATGTTAACAGAATAAGTGGTTGGATGATTTTAAAAAGAGAAAAGCACTAAATCTCTTGTTCTAATGTGCATTGTAGGGTGACCCTAAAAATGACTCGTGGATCTTTGCCCTGGCCATTCTGCTCTGCAGCAGCTTTGTCTACAACAGCATGAGCACCATCAACCACCAGGCCCTCGAGCAGCTGCAGTATCCTCCAGAAACTGAACCCCAAAGTTTCATGAATTGTTGGGAATGTAGACAGAGCTAGTTTCTTCTCCCTCTCATTTAGTTGGTAGAATAAAAGGAAGCCAGATATTAGAGAAATTTGGGAATTGTGGTTAAAGGGTTTCTTTTCCTTAACAAAGTTCTAGTTATGTGACAGAGCTTACCGAACTAATCAGGACCAAGTCCTCTCCCAGTTCTGATGGGTTAGAAGATTCCACAGAGTTTGTGAGTTTCTTTCCAGACTTTATCTGGACTGTACGGGATTTCACCCTAGAGTTGAAGTTGAATGGTATCCCTATCACAGAAGATCAATATTTGGAGAATGCCTTGAAGCTGATTCCAGGTATCAGAGCATTGCCTGGGCTGTGAATGGTCCAACAGAGAGTGGGGAACTTGTAAACATACCCATTATCTTTGGGATTGCATTTGTATTTGAGAGTAGATTGAAGTCTTGCAATAGTAATTGAAAGATGGGTTGAAAACTCTAGGGATTGGAAGTTCACCTTACAAATGTAAAATACTAAATGGAGTAAAGTTATTTAAAACCAATTGTTCCTTACAAAATTTGAAGCTTAACATCCAGATTACAAAGGATGCTTTTTAGTAGACTTTTTTACGGGTCTGTGTATTTGATGAAATCTTGAGATAAATATAAATTCTGATTTATTCATTCTTGATTTCATGTTTCTGTGTATTCACTTTCACAGTATTTTCACAAGTATTGAAACTTACTGAAAGGCAGAAGAGTAACACTGTCAAATCAAATATAATCCTTTACCTCAAAGCATTTAAAATTTAGTGGTAACTTCTTAAAATTACATTTTAATACATATTGCTTTTAGAAGTTTTTACTGTAAAATAGCTAATGTAAAATTTATTTTTAGCATCAAGATACTTTTTTCTTTACGAAATTGGGATGTCATTCTAATATATCTAATAGTCCTTCTTTATCCCTTGTTTGTGGCACTCACTTTGGGTCCATGGCTCTATTTCTAGATGGGATCAAGTAGACCTAAAAATTATATTTGACTTTTCATTCTTTTAGCCCTTCATTCAGTCAATATTTAATAAACTATAATGTTCAGATCTTGGGTTACCAGCCTAAGTTTCCTTTACTCAGATCAGATATCACCCCCAAATTTCTCTCTAGAGTCATCTCATTGGTATAAGTTTGATGAAGAAATAACTGTTGACAGTTTACATCAAGTGTTATATGCATAGAAAATAGAGTGATACAAAAATCCCTGTGTTAAAATCCTTTGGTTCTCTTACTCCAAGACTACACCACTGTATCTCTGCTTTCCCTGTCCCTCAGGAAAGAATCCCAGAGTCGAAGCATCCAATCTACCCAGAGAGTGCATCAGGCATTTCTTTCCAAAGCGAAAGTGTTTTGTCTTTGATCGACCAACAAGTGACAAAAATCTCCTAGCTAATATTGACAAGGTGTCTGAGAACCAACTGGATCCCAAGTTCCAGGAACAAATAAGCACATTCTGTTCTTACATCTTCACCAATGCAAGGCCCAAGACCCTCAGAGAGGGAATCAGGATTACTGGAAAACGTGAGTCTCCTTTCAATGTCTATTGGGCCTAATGTATGTTGACTATATCATATCACTCGTTCATAGCACTTTTGCTTGATTTTGTATGGAATTCCACATTTTCTGATACCACGAAGAATGGGTATATGTAATTACCACACTTTTGAGGGTCTACAAATCTCTCTCCAAAATTGTAAACTTTGTCACTGATAACGTGTCTGAAAAAAATCTTCTATTGATTAGAAAATCATTAACTACGTATTTAAAAAAACCACAATATACTATTTTCTCAAGGAAAGTCCTATACAATAAGTGTTCTTTGCAAGGAGAATACTTTATATATTTTGGAAGTTCCGAGCAGTTCAACAATAACTAATCCATAAATCCCTGGAAATCCATTGAAGCTTCAAAATTAGGAATAAGTATGATATGATTTATCCTGATTCATTGTATACCTGTACCATGTGTGAGTTTTTAATTTTTAATCGGAAGGTATGTTTTTGCAGATATCTTTGGTATAGTAGATAAAGGTTAATATTTAAAAATTTTAGCCCTCTGGCTTAAAATTGTTAAAATGAGGAATTCATAGGAATATAAATAACTGTGGTGCGTGTATGTGTGTATGTATGTGTGTGTGTTTACACGCTCACATGCGTGTATGATGTTAGAAATGTCTCAGAATCACAGACACTATTGAATGATAACTCGATATTTACCCACTCAAATTCCTGACTGATTCACAGGTCTGAAGTCTCTGGTGGTAACCTATACAGACACTATCAATACTGGAGCAGTGCCTTGTTTGGAAAATGCTGTGATGACACTTGCCCAGATGGAAAACTCAGCAGCCGTACAGAAGGCAGCCGAGCACTACAAAGAGCAAATGACCCAGCGGGTGAGGTTCCCCACAGACACCCTCCAGGAGCTGCTGGACGCGCACGCGGCCTGTGAGAGGGAGGCCATTGAAATCTTCATGGAGCATTCCTTTAAGGATGAAAATCAGGAGTTCCAGAAGGATCTTGTGGTAATTTGTCCTTGTATTTGCTCTTTGCAATCCTTTCCTTTGAAGAATGATCCCTAAAAGTAACTTTATTGACCCCAGAGCTCATCTCTCACTCAAGGAAAAAGTAGCTTGAAATCCTACTGACCTCAAGTCAGTAGTTTGAGATACAGAATTCCAGAGTACAGCATTTCCTCCAAATCAGTCACTTTATCCAGAAATCTCTCTGATTTCTAAAGCAAAATCAGTATAGGCCATCCTACTGAAATGAATATTTTCCTAGATTCCGAGCCTTCCCAAACACAGTAAAGTGATTTTTTCAACAACATTACAACAAATAACCTGGTTTTTAAAAATGGGCAGAGGATCTGAATAGACACTTCTCCAGAGAAGACACACAGATGGCCCATAGACGCATGAAAAGATGTCCATGATCTCTGATTACTGGGAAAATTCAAATCAAAACGACAATGAGATATAGTCTCGTATCTTTGTGAATGTTGTTAAAAAGACAAGAAATTACAAGTATTGGAAAGCTTGTAGCAAGCAGGGAACCCTGTACACTATTACTGGAAATGTAAATTGGTGCAGCCACTATAGAAAATAGCATGTAGATCTCAAAAAATTTAAAAATCAAGTTCTATATACTCCAGTTACCTTACTTCTGAGCATTTACCCAAAGAATATAAAAAACTAATTCAAAGCATATATATACACCCTCATATATATTGTAGTGTTATTCACAATAGCCAAGAGCTGGAAACAACCTAAGACCCTGTCAACAGATAGGTAGATAAAGAAGATGTGGTATATATAACAATGGAATACTATTCAGCTATTAAAACAAATAAAATGCCGCCACTTATTACAACATGGATGAACCTAGAAGGAATTATGTGTAATGAAATAAGTCAGATGGAGAAAGACAAATAATGTATAATTTCACTCATATGTGCTACATAAAGAAAGAAAATGATGAATGAACTAAAATCAACTTTTAGACTATAATGCCAAATTAGCGGCTACCAGAGGGGAAGGGCAGGAGGGTTGGGTAAATTAGGTAAAGGGGTCAATTATATAATAATGGATGGAACTGGACTTTTATGGTCAATAAAGTGTAGTTTATACAGATGTTGATATATACTGATGCACACCTGAAATCTATATAATATTATAGACCAATGTTACTTCAATAAAAATGTTTATAAAAATAAATAGGGGGAAAGCTTGTATTGTTCCTTGTTGTTTCATTAGACATTGAAGATAGAATCACTAAAGGTTACATACAAATGCAAGGACAACAGAAATAAGCTAATGAATTCCCACATCTCAAGTGAAGAACTTGCAACCCAGGAAGGTTAAGAAATTTTCCCATGGTCTGGAAGAGAGACCACAGGCTTGGGAGTTAGTCTAATCTTGTGATACTTGTTTTATTCCATTCATTCTCTCCAACAGCATGCCTTTCTCATAGGACCATAGTTAGACTAATCCTTCTATCAATTCTTTGGAATCTTCTATCTTATGCTATTTTCTTCTGGTAACATCCTTCCCCATTTCTTTTGCAGAAAATTATAAAAGACAAAAAGGAGGATTTCTTGCATCAAAATGAAGAGATATCTGCTAAATACTGCCAAGAAAAACTTGATCAACTTTCAAAGAAACTAATGGACAGTATTTCGACTGGAATTTTCTCTGTTCCTGGAGGACACACACACTATATGGAATCAAAGGAAAGAGTTGAACACGACTATAGGCAAGTGCCTAGAAAAGGAGTGAAGGTGAGAAATGAGAACATGGAGACCCTACAGAACATGTTCTCCTGAAAACAGGAACACACAGCACCACTTGTAGGTATTAAGAAAGTTTGGGGATATGAGGGCAGATTTCATTTTTAAGACCTACTATTTGCTATTTATTCATGAGAGTAGAAATATCCAGTCCATAAAAATGAGTATTTGTTTCTGAAATCCATGAGGGACAGAGAAGAAATTACTTATTTCATCATCTAACAACATGACATTGGATGTGCCAGGTACTGATGACTTACAGGTTAAAGTTAGAGACTATACTCAAGGCTAATCAAGTGTGAGAGAGGAAGTCAAATACACAGAGAATTGCATGCAGACCTATAACATATGTGATCCTACAAAAATGGTCTACATTGGTAGTGGTAATAAATGTAATAATAATAACAATACTGCAGTTGATATATATTGAACTGTTAGTGCCTATCAGCATAATGGTCTTTCCGTAGATGCTTTCATTTAATCTTCAAATTACAATAAGAAGTAGTTACACAGTCTTGTGTCTCTTAATGACATTTGGCCAAAGATGGACCACATATATGACAGTGGTCCCAGTAGGTGATACAAAATAGCTTAGGTGTGGATATACAAAACTGTTTGCATAATGAATAAATCACCTAACAAGACAATTCTCAGAACTTATCCTTGTCCTATGTTAAGCAACTCATGGCTGCACTTATTGTCCACCTATTACAAATATGAATTAAAAACACAGAGAATAAAATAGTGGGTGAAATTTTAGCCAGCAAGTGACAGAAGAGAACAGCTACACAATTAGGAGAAAGAATTTACCTTGGGATTTCAAAGATATAAAAGCATGAGAGATTGTGGGTTTGTAGAACTGAACATACTTCTGATTGTCTGGACCTGGAGTGAGAGAGAGAATGGAAGGAGACATGGAGCTTCTGGTCACACTATGGCCCTTGGACTAGATGGTATAGGTGCTAGTATAAAATTTTAAGTGTGAAGTCACATTACATGGGCATATCTGTTTTTGCTCCTCCTTTTTTCCTCAGGCAAATGAAGTCCTCCAAATCTTCCTTCGGTCACAGGCAGGAATAGAGAAATCCATCCTTCTGTCAGACAAAGCCCTCAGTGATGGCGAGAAGGCCCTAGCAGGTACAGGGCAGGGATGAGTTCACTTGGGGTGGGGAGGTCTCCGCTGTGCCCTCTGACAGATGTATAGGGGCTTCCTCTCCTCCCAACATACTCTGCTATGTCTGAAAATTAGAGCAGTTAACAGGGCCTTTTCCATCACATTCTGAAATGTGCTCTGATGGTGTGCACACCAGGAGGGTGTGTGAATTCAGATAACCCCCTCCCATTCCAACTCGGTTTGATCTCTGAGCTTGGGAAGGTAGAGATGAGTCTTCACTGAATTTTCTTCCTGGGACAGAGGAGCGAGCCAGGAAGGAGACAGCAGAGAAGGAACAGGCACTGCTACAGCAGCAAATAAAGGAAAAACAACAGCAGCTGGAGGCACAGAAGAGGACCCTTCAGGAGAACATAGCCCAACTGGAAGAGAAGCTGAAGCTTGAAAGAGAACAACGGCTAAGAGAAGAGAAAATGATCCTGGATCACAAACTGAAGGTGAGTCTGGTCTTGGCCTGAATCTTGCTCCAAGGTCCTGGTCCTGGTATCTGAGAAAGGCCTATGCGATGGTTACAGCAAAGTCATTGAAGGAAGCGCCATCTCTATTGTGATTTATGAAAATATTGAATTCTTTAAAACTTTCTTTAAAAAATATTAACTTAAATTCCACTCCAGCTATAGATTCTGGGGTGTTCAGGAGCAGTGTGGTCCATTCAAGCCATTGGGAATATAAATACAGTTTAGTTGCTACTTTGAGATATTAAAATGATGTTGGAGGGTTTGATAAAACAGATAGCCCACCATGTGTGTTTAAGATGAATTCAAGTGATCTTCTTTACCAAGTTCACTGCCAACTATCTAAAACCCTACTATCGCCCCAAGACCCCAAGTTAGAGCTAGTGTTATACTGATATGAAATGATCAGAAGTGGTCAGACCTGATGGGATATGACCGCTTCTAGACATGCTGAATTTTCCCCAGATGTGAATAGTCTACGTAGGTTGTCAGATAACATACAGAAAGTTCTCTCATCTATCTGGTCAAGTTTATAACAGATTTCCAGAACAGCTTTTAAGTTCAAATAATTTTGACGACACGGGAACATGCCTTTATCAAGGGAGGTGAAAATTAGTGCCCTCTGTCCAACACTACCTCTCAACTTGTACCTTTTGACGGGGACATATTGCATCTCCTACTGAGCTTAGCATCCTTGCAAAACTCATTTATTGTGTGAATACTAGTAAGGATGTAAATTATGCTTCCCGTCAATGTTCAGTTCCTGCTCAGGAGATAGTCCTTGAAAATTCTCTTTCCTAACTAAGACATAACACCTTTAAGGGCTAAACAAACAAAAAATCTGACAAAGTTCTTAAATACAAATGTAATTATTGGAAAAAATGGGGATTTTTAAAAATGTTTTGCTTTCCTCTGTACATTTTTTAGATCCAAAAAGATCTCTTTGAGGAAGACTTTAAAAAGAAAGCAGAAGAGATGAATGCCGAGATCAAGAAGTTGAGAACTATATTTGCTACTAATAAAACGAATGATACTCCCTGGATTGAAAAAGTCTTGAGCAGTCTTGGCGGTGAGATCACTTCAATCTTGACTGCTCCTGTTAAACTTTTGGGTGGTGTTGTGAGAGGTGTGAAATCACTATTTAAGTGAATTAGCTCCCCTTTAAAGAAATTATAGACTGTAGATAGATATGGCTTATTTTTGGTGTGTATAGTTTTGTCTTCATTTAGCAAAGTCTTAACCACAAAAGTGCCTCTAAGTGTATTTCAATGCCTTTCCCCCGTGTGATAGAATAAAACCCAGGTACTCGTGGTACAGTGTATGCACGTTTAGAAAATATACAGGTACAAAATCATATATATATACATAGATATGTGTATATATATAAATATATATATGTAATGTCTGTTGAGTCATTGCTTTAAATGACAAAATTTTGGGAATGACCTAGAATGACCTAAATATCCCTAATTAATATAAATTGGTAATATAAAATGTGTGTTTGTACAACCAAAACACTATGTAGCCAGTAAATAAAGTGACAACAGGGCTCTATTTGTATAAATAGAAAACAATCTTGAAACTATTTTATAAAATGAGAAAGTATACAAAAGCATATGTAGCATGTTTATTCTGTGTAACATGTTTTTTAGATATAATCATGTATGGAAATAAAATATTTCTGGAAAAATTCATTAGAAATTAGTACCATTGATTCCTTCTGGGTAATTACATAGGTGTGGAAGTGATACCAGCTTTTCATTAGGTACTTTATCTTTTGTGTTTTATACAGAAAGCTTGCATTACCACTTCATAAATAACAAAAAATGTATAGTATTACATGAATAATACTAACAACAAAAGGAGTGTGAAATTGGCTATCAGATGATGAAGGATCTCATTGCTTCTAGAATTAGCATCAACCTGTTCAACGAGGATCTAAGACTTGGAATAGAGTATTAGAAAACCTGAGATTTGTATTCTAATTGGGTTTAATTTAATCTTTGGTTTTTAATTGTTTATATCATATTGTTTTCAAAGCTAAGAAAGAAACTATTGTTGCCTTTAGTCATCTGAGCTAAATTTAATCTCTATTTCCTGTCTTTGAATTATAATTTAAAGGTGTTAGAAATAAATAGTGAAACCTGAAGAATATGCACTGGTGAGAGGGATCCCATCATCCTTAAAAATGCTGTGGTGACCTATCTGCTTCATTAGAGTAGAAGCACAATGTGCCATCATGGCAGCCTCAATGCCTTGACAGTGTGGGGATGATGAATCCTGCCACAGGGAGGCTTTACATTTAAATTTACATTTTTCAATTAAATATAAAAATAGTAATGAGCACAATGGTTTACTTTAGACAGCTGAGGCTGCTATAAATTACCATAAATGGGTGGCATAGACAATAAAGGTAGATTTCTCCCACTTCTGGAGGCTGTTTAAGTGTGAGATGAGTGTACCAACACTGTTAAGTTCTGCAGAGGGTGAATAGAGCTGGCTTCTGTGGAAATCCAAGGGGATGGGAAAAAAACAATCAAATGAAATCTGTTTATCAGGAGGCTGGGATGTATCTCCAATAATATGTCACAATCTCTAACCTGGATCCAAGCCACTTTCAGACCATGAAACTGTCATCTGGATGGGAAGGCAGGATTTCAAGGCAAAGGACCTGCAACTCGGGGATAAGGATGAATGACTCAGCTTACAGTTGCTTGGCTAACATTCAAGCTAGGTGCTACATGGCTACTGGGAGGTCAAGGAGACTTACTAAGACAGTTACAGAGTAGGGACCAGTTTGGACTTCCTAAACCAGAGTAGAGGAACCAAGGAATGCTGACTTCGTTCCATCCACTCATTCAGATGTGTACCTGGGTTTACGAGTAGTGAAAACCCACTACATTTAAAACCATGAGAAGTGCACATCTGTTCCATCCGCTTCCTCTCCACCCTATCCTTAACTGAATGGCTTTGATAGTCAGCGAACAGAGAACAGCTGGGATCTGGAGCAGCCAGACACCGGAGGAGAGTGAGGGGTGAGCAAGGATGCTGAGCGCAGACACATAAGTCTGCTCCTAAACTTGGTCCTGTGCACATTTTGCTAACTAACAACAAATCCCCAAGCACAGACTCCACATGGACATGTGGGGAAGGCAGTGGGGTGTGGGAGCCATATGGTATGTGGCCCTGTAGTGGCACTAAAAAATAATATGTAATTATTTCAAAATGAATAAAACAAAAATATATGTTAGATAATACAATCATAATTGCATTTACCTGTTAATATTTTTACTACTTCTAGGTTTGTATTTATACAAATATTCATAAATTGATATAGTCTCCCAACATATATAGAATCATGATATATATTAAATTCATAGTTAAATTTATTATTGACTACCTTTTTCAAGTTTATCTGAAATCAATGTCTTCAGGATAATAATCTACCTCTGTAATTCAAAGTAGAAGATGAATGTCCTAGTTCCCAAATTTATTTTTTATATTAAAAGATACTTTATTTGTTCACTATATAACATATTAGTGAATATACCAAATTGCATTTTCTCAAATGACAATGAGACAAAGGATAACATTTCTCTTTGGTTCCTAAGAAGCTCAATAGCATCTACCTTTTGGAGGGTCCAGTTTCTTGTAACATCGATACTGGCCACTAGGATACCAACGGTGCTAATAGTAAAGAACATTTTGCTAAGTTGTTCTGTCCTTGCTCAAAGTGTTCACCTTTTTATCCTAGTCCATTTTTCAGCTTTTGATCATATGTTTCATCATTACTATGTGTGGGATCTGGCCAAGGAACAGGTTCTGTGTGTTCGTATGGAAAGTCCACAGAAGAATGGTAGTGTACTATTGCCCTGCCATCAGACAGCAAAGCAAGCTCTACTTTGCAGTTATAGTCATCTGGAGAGGGAGAATATGTAGATTTAAGACAAACACAATATACAGTTCCATTTTGAACTGGAAATAAATGTTTCAAGAGAGTTCTGTTTGATACCACCCACTTTACCGCTGCTAGTGCCAGAGTGAAACAAAGTGTTAGGTGGCATGACAAAAGATCTGGAAAGAAACTGCTTTCAAAATCTGCTTCTATGTATACTTACTTTCATCCCTTGATTGGTGATCATGGCAACCTGCCATGTTGCCTCCTCCTGAAGTTATTTTTCATTAACTTTTTTTAAAAGGAAAGCTGCAGGCAAAATTGAAGGCAGGCAGGTAGAAAGAGAGAGAGGAGGAGGAAGCATTTTATTTTATTTATATTTGGTTATTCACACTGGTTGTCTGCTCCAACCCAACACTCAAACCCAGGGGTATGTAGCCTTGCTCTGTCGGAGGTGATTGACCTCAGCTATTCCACCAGGGTGCACCTGTTTTTTATTAACTCATAAAATAATAACCAGTTGGCTTTATTTTTCTTAGTAGAAAAATAGCTGATTTCTAAACATTGGTCCTAGTTTAACTTTATTTTCACTTTCAAATTCATGTTTTCTGGAAGAAATGTTTCCAATTTTTCCCTGAATATATATCAAATTACATCTTAAGTAGGAAATGTGAAGAAAAACTTTATCATATATAAAGATTAATCATACTGACCATAATGAATCATTAGTGTGCAGGGAAATACATACAGAATCAGAGAATTCTAGTTTTTTATTTTTAATGTCTGCTTAATTTAGAAGTAGTAAAAGATCAAAACTCTTGACAAACTGGGGGATGACAGTCATTAATAGGCTACCTAATTCTAGATCACATTTTAAATGCTGTGTCTGTAGGTGGTGATCAGTAGTTAAGAAAAACAATTTCATGTGTGCAGTCTTTTGTCCCCTGCGCAGCTGCATGAGTGGCCTGGGGACTGAAACATTTCTCACAGGGAGATAAGAGTCCTCACAGTGGTGTGGGGCATGTTGCCTTGTTTGTAACATCTTTCTCTGCTCTGGATTTGACTATTTTTGTTCTCCTTAAGAGTTGCTCATATGTCCTTCATACATTCTCCGTAGCAGAGGGTCCCTCTTGCAGCCTCAGGGGAATTAGTGCAGACCCCCCCTCCTCATATCAGCTGTGGGATGAGTCCTGCTGGTCAGGGGCGCTGATATTCATTGTTGAAGCTGATCCCACCATCTCTTTTCTATGGCAGAGTGTTGTTCCATCTATGCTTGTGTGTGAGTTCCATCTTTCTTAGTGACATCAAGCCATGGAATCAATCAGTTGACATCTTAGGACGGCTGCTGTCAGTGGAGTGGAACTCCTGGATGTGACAACAGGTGTCATTTACTTGACAGTGTGGCAGAGGGAGTAGAGTTCTAAGAAAGCACACCATGGCCTGGTGGTGGTGCGTTAGTTCGTGAGTCTACCCATCTTAATTAGGGTGGTGCCAACTCCCTCTGCCTCCAGGGGGACTAGGGGCAGGTAGACAGTCTTTCTGTTAATAGAGATGAGCTGGTGCTATGGATGAGGGCGGAGATAGAGAGGTGGGCTTTAAGAAAAGCAGGAAATTATATCCTGGCTTCTGACTGCCTTCATGTTCCCAAGGCATTCCAGGGCTGCAGATAACACCCACGGGAAATCAAGGGACCCATGCAGGGAGCTCCTCCTGGTCTGGGGCTCTTTTTAATACAAAACCACCACCGACATTGCTGCAAACCAAATAATTGAAACAAAGTCCTTCTCTGAGAGAAAATCTGAAAATTAAAGGACAGATAAGGACAAAGCCAGAGACATTCCATGTGGTTTTTTGGTGTGCCTGTTTGATAAGGGGGCAGGTCAGACCCAGATGTCCTGGGCAGAGGGTTACAATCTAGGAATGCTAATCAAAGACTCTTCCTGTGATGCATGCTTGCCCCACAGGGACAGAACAGCCAACAAGAATTGAATTCAACATTGTTATATGAGACTCATGTTATGACCTCTTTAGTTGGATTAGTCCAGGCACTAGAGGCTCCTGGTTGAGACCAGGGAGGCCTGATCAGCCTCCAAGTTTTGGTTCTCCTGATAAAGTCTGATAAGGTGCTCTCTCAAATGACAGGAGGTTCTGAGAACAAACCGCATCCATAATGAATCATTTAAGAGCCACGGGGGACACAGCCCAGCCTTCATATTCAAAATGGGAAGTGCTCTTACCCGTTTCATGCGCTTTATCTGCTTTTATATGTGCTTTGCTATGTTTTAGGTGTGTGAGCAACTGAAAGGGGGTCAGATGGTTAGAAAGGGCAGTCTCAGGCTTAGGTGTGCAACTTCTCCATCCTTGCACAGCTGCATTAAAGAGGACTTTGGACATTTCCTTACACGGAGATACAGTCCTCACAACCCAGGCTGGGCTTGTTGCCTTGTGCGGGAACCTTTCCCCGTTGCTGGGTTTCATGTGTGTTTGTTTGTTCTGCTGAAAGCATGTGTGTCATATGGCACCTGGCCAACCCCCTGCTCTCTCTGTTCCTGGAGGGAAGGAAGCACAAGAGGGAAGTGTGCAGGCCCCATGTCAGCTGAGGTCCAAGACCTACTAGCCGGGGGAGATGACTCTCACTCTGAGTTAGCCCCACTCTATAGCTTTCCTGAAGATCCTGAAACCTGCAAACATGCTATAGACTGACGTCCTGTGACTGCTGCTCCTGGTGGGTGGTTATCCTTTTTCCACCCTTCCAGCAGCAGTGTTCCTCCCACTGGTAAAAGTGTGGGACAACAGGGGTCATAGATGTCCCTTTCTTTTCAGAAAATGTATAAATACATTTTTTTTAATTTGAATTTTAATATTGCCATTTATTAGTTATGAGACCTTGAGGAAGTTTCTTTCATTAAAAAGAAATCTTGTTTAGGAACATTGCATCTTAAATAGGTTAAAGGTATGCATCAATATAAATCAACATCTGTATATAATCGATTAATTTTACTACCAATAGTCTAATTCTATCCTTCACCATACAAATGACTCCGTTTAACCCCATCTTCCCAACCTTCTCTCCCTCTGGTAACTATAAATTTGATTTTATAAACTAAAAGTCTATTTTTTTGTGATTTGGTCCATTTGTTTGATTTCTGTATGTATCACATATGAGTGAAATCATACAATGCTTATATTTCTTTCTGACATCTCACTAAACATAATTCCCTCTTGTTCCATCTGTGCTGTTGCAAATGACAGGACTTCTTTTCTTTCTTTCTTTCTTTCTTTTTTAATAGCTGAGTGAAGTGTTGGCAAAGATGTGGAGAAAAAGAAACCCTTGTACACTGTTGGTTGGGGGTGTAAATTGGCGCAACTAAATATGAAAACCAGTAAGGACATTCCTAAAAATATTAAGGATGGGAAATCTATATGGTTCTATTATCCCAATTCTCTGTACTTACTTGAAAAACACCACATGAAATGAAATAAATGTATGCATATCATATAATGCATACATATGTATGCATATCCCATATCAGTATATGGGAAAGATACTTGTACCACCAGGTTTAGTGCAGCATTATTGATAATAATCAAGATACAGAAATAACCTATGTTTAGAGAAGCATTATTTACAACATAGCCAAGAGCTGGAAATAACCTAAGTGATCATCAACAGATGAGTAGATTAAAAAGATCAATCATTTAAGAACGTGTCACTTTCTTGACATTAATTTTATGTGTCAACTTATAGTGCCCAGTTGTAAAACACTCATATATACCTCACTGTGAAGATAGTTTTTAGATGTGATTAACATTTAAATCAGTAGATTTCCGAGTTAAGCAGATTACCTTCCATAATGTGAGGGTTGAAGGAGTCTCAAGTCATCAGTTAAAGACAGGTTTCTTAAAGAAAATGGTGTTCTCAAGATTGTAAATTAAAAATTACGAGTTTCTAACCAGCTGCCCTGTGGATTTTGAACACGAGTGCAATGTCAACACTTGGCTGAATTTCTAACCTTCAGGAATTTGCCAGCACCCTCAACTAATCCAATCCCTCAACTAATCCAATTTCTCAGAATAAATCTCTGTATCTGTCTTTTGTCTGTCTCCTCTTCTTCCTCCTCCTCTTCTTCTCTCTACACACACAAATATTCATATATGTATATCTTACTGGAGAATTCTGACTTATTGCATATATGTTACAATTATCAAAGAAATTGGATAACTGTTACAGAAGAAGCTATTTTGAATATTTGTTAAGCTTATGGAAATAAAATATAAGCTTAAAAACATCATGGGAGTGAGTAATCTACAAAAATGACACAATGAATTTTAAAATTAGCATGTAGAATTTCTAAAACTAAAAACATTATGATTGAATTTTAAAAACCCAAGGATCAATTTCGAAGCAGGTTAGATTCAACTGAAGAGAGATTTAATGACCTGGAATACAAATTGGGGTAAATGATTCATGGCGAACGAGAGGTTATTAGTAGAATAAAAAGAGGTCAATTTATATTTAATCAGTAAATTTATATGAGGAACCAGAAAATGGACAAAGGCCATATTTAAATATATAATGACCAAGAATTCTCCAGAAATTATACAATCACCCATCTGCAGATATAAGAAGCATATTGAATTAGACTAGAAAAATATTAAGTTTTCACCTGAACAAATCAGAGTGAAAGTATAGGATACAAACGTGACTGTCTGATAGTTCTTACAGAGGAAGAACAATTTTTTTAAAAAGACATTAAAGTTTGCCTTATTGGCAGCATCGATGAAAGACAGACAATAGCTGGTATTTTCAAGGTATTGAGAAAACTGTGATCATCAACCTGGACATATTAAAAAATAAGAAGTTTTAAGAATCATGGCAACATTTCTATTTGGAGAGGGGGCAGAGGAAGAGGAGGAGGAGGAAGAGGAGGAGAACAACAGTAACAGAGTGAGAAACGCCCCTTCACAGACAAGGAGAAAGACCAGGTCCATGTTCTTCCCCCACAGCCTTCAGAAGAAACCAACACTGCTGACACCTTTACTTAGACTTAAGAGCCTCCAGGATTCTGAAAGAATAAAATTATTTTATTTAAATCACCTACTCTGTGGTACTTTATTATATAGCAGGCCCAGAAAAATAATGCAGATATTCGTACCAACTCTCTAAATATGTGGAAGAAACTTTGGAATTTAGTAATGGTTAGTGATTGACTACAAGAATGAACATTTTCAACAAGACAAGAAATAACAAGCAGTAGAGATGATGTGCAGGAAAAGAAATCCTTTTAAACCACTTGTGGGAATGCAAATTGGTGCAATCACTATGGAAAACAGTATAAAATTTCCTTAAAATATTAAAAATAAAAACTACCATAAAATGCAGCAATTCCACTTCTGAGTATGTAGTAAAGAAAACAAAATCAGTATATGGGAAAGATACTTGTACCACCAGGTTTAGTGCAGCATTATTGATAATAATCAAGATACAGAAATAACCTAGGTATACACTGAAGGACGAACAGATAAACAAAATGTGATTGGCATATACATCTGGAATATTATTTAACCATAAAAATGAAGGAAATCCCATCATTTGCAACAACATGGATGGATCTTCAAGGGATTATGCCGAATGAAATAAGTCAAATAGAAAAGACAACCCATGTATGATCTTATTTATCTATGGTATCTAAATAGAAAACCCCCAAACTGAATTCAGAGATACAAACAACACATTGGTGCTTGCCTGAGGCAGAAGTTGGTGGATGGGCAAAATGGGGGAGCGGGGTGAAAAGATGCAAACTTCCAGTTATAAATTAAGTAAGTCCTGGGGATGTGATGTGAAGCACAGTGACTATAGTTAACATATATTTGAGAGTTGTTAAGCAAGTAGATCTTAAAAGTTTTCATCATGGGAAAAAATCGCAACTATATTTGGTGATGAATGTTAACTAAATTTATTGTGGTAATCATTTCACATATCCGCCTATATTAAATCATTATGTTGAACACCTAAAACTAGCATAATCTTATATGACAATTATGTCTCAATAATTTTTAAAAAAGAGAGAACTTTATATCGTTATTTTGGAAGGTTGAGAGTCGTAGGTACAACTAAGTCATGAAGTTCCAGAAATTGTGCCAACACTGCTAGACAATGCTTCAAAATAAGGAAGACAAACCAAATAAATATTTAAATATTTGAAAGAATGGGATTTGGAGGGACAGGGGAGGCAGTAGATTACATTTATCTATAGTAAATTTTCTTCATTGAAATTATGATCGTTTGGTTTCTTGCTCATCTTTGAATAATATAGTGTATAGTAGATATTCAAAAAATTTGGGTTTGAATATTTTTCTGACTAATGAAATCTACAGTTATAAAAAAAAGTTGATGACTTTACATTTTTTTCAGCCCTTAACTTATCTATTTAAGAAGTTAATTTTTTTTCATTTAAGTTAATCTGTGTGTGTCAAACTCAAGTTTATTAGAGAAAATTCTATCAAAATCCTTAACACTAACCAAAAATGATGACTCAAATTGCAAAAAATAGCTGCCTCCTTAAAAACCAATAAAAATGCCATATTCACATAATTCAGACATACTTTTCACTGTAACTGTGACTTGTGTTTTCTCACATCCCCAAGGGCGGTTTGGAGCAGAAAAGCATAATTGCAAATGATCTCAAAGTTCTCTCTCACTGACAATATGCAGTTTCTGAGGCCAGGCCAAATATATCCAACCCATCCAGCAGGCAACACTCAGGAAATTACATTTATTAGAACTGTGTAGTCACTGAGTTTGCCTGTGCTTCAGTTTCCTGTGGGGAAAATTTGGAAAATTACCTTCACTTTCAGTTTTTATTTCCTAGTCAATCCTCTGCTCTCTGGAAATGTGGAGCAGAAAGAAAAGAAATTCTAAGTAAAAGAGTTTTTCAGAAGCCAGCACAGCTAAACTGAGATTTAGAATTCTTACCAGTTCTCATGGAAGCATCTTCTTGCCAGCTATAAAATCTGACTCTAAAGTTAGGACTGGGGCAAGAGTGGGAAAACATCTGCAAGGGCCAGGATGTTTTTAAAAACATTCTAGTCAGGATAAGATACAGCTGAGCCTAATGTGGAACATCACGTTCACTAACTACTAGGTTGTGGTATTGTCAGACAGACAGCAGACTTCCTTAAGTACCAGCTACATCTACTTACTGCTAAATTAGACAGCGCGTATGTGGGACTTAACTGAGAGTTTGAAATTCTTTAACCTTCTGTTTCTTCATTTGCCACCTTATCATCTACGGAGATCCTAATTACCACCTAAGTTACCTCTGTCCGAAACAAACAAACAAACAAGCCCTGATTAAGTTCAACTACAGCCAGAAAGTTTCAAGAACCTCATGTATTATTTTCATAAGAGCCATGAATGAGAGTTCATGTAAACAACTTGCTTATATTGTTAAGAACAAAAAAGAAGACGAAAGAAACCCAGAGTGAACAATTAAGATTCATGACAACAGTTACAGGATTTTTTGATATAGTTTTGTACCATGAAGTTGAATTTCTTCCTTTAGAATTAGCCCTGGATTAATTAGTTTTGATCTTGTGGTGGGCTCCTCTTCATTCTTTAATGCCTGTTGTGTATGATTGTTTCTACTGCTCTGTTGCTTCTCCAATTGAGTCACTTAATTCAACAGTTCCTTGACTTGACTCTGCCATCTTGGCAATTCTGTAACTCTCCTCCTATGAATATTTTTTATTATAGCAGATAATTTATGCATCTCCTTTTTGCTTTATTTCTATCTGTCTCCTTGATAAGAACCTTTTCCACTTCCTTCAGACTCAAACCAAGCACACAGCAAAAGCAAACAACATAAAAAAACTCAACTAGAATTGTATGGTTGAAAGCAGATTTTTTTTTTTCCCATCACTAACACTTCTGAGTCTTTTTTCTCCTATATATCTTAACATTTCCATTCTTCACATGGGGTCGTCCCTTTTCTGCATCACTCACTCTCTTTTAAACAAACAACCAAACAAACAAAAACAGGCTTAGAGAGTTGCATGAGATGCCAGTGACACAGAGCCAGTTGCAGGGCTGAGACTGGAAATCAGATCTGCCTATTTCAAAGCCAAAACATGAACTGAGTCTGTGTGTGCTTTGATCCATTCCTGCATTGCTTTTATTTATAAAAATGTCTAGGGCTCTAACAATTAGGAAGAATTCACCCCTGAGCACACATTGCAGAATGAGTTGTGAGTGAAGAAAATTAGATGTGGGGTCAAACACCTTTAATTTGAAGAGATGTTTTAAAGCTTGGACTCTACTAAAGTTATTAAAAATGTTGCCCAGGTATCATCTGAGAACAATGTGTAAAATACTTTTATTAAAATAGATACACAGATCTAAGGTTATTCATTAGGAAATCCGAAAATTACTCTCTTCTCCCTTTAGTGATGTCATCCTACAGAACAAGAGTTCGTAAGCCCCCATATCCGCAAACAGACTTGGATTCTAAATCTTCTGTATTTCTGACTCATTGTTATTGATCATCACTAACAGGTCCCCATATCTTTCTAAGCATCTGAGCATGATTATGACTCTGCTCTAGCAAATCAGACACCTAGAACGCTACACATATAAAACACCAACACTGCTCTGACAGTGGATTAAGATGTAAAGAGATTTGGCATTTGAGTCTGTGAAATTTTGTAGCATCCTCTCTTTCTTAATCTGGCTGGACCGAGTATTTCCTTGCCCCTAGACCCTGGTGGTGTGCCATTTGCAAGGGGTCTCCTATTATCTGTTCCCAAGCAGTTTCTATTTTTATTTATCTGGCACTTGGATGATCTCCAGGGATTTGGCTATGAAACGGTGGGGAGTGGATTTTTCTCATTTAAAAAAAAAGTTTTATAGCCAGCTAGTAAGGGAATCCAGAACTTGTCATTAAAAAATTTCTGTGAAAGAAAAAGTCAAGCAGATGGTGGATTTTTAGCTTCTGTAGTAAATAGTCACTTCTAAAATTGAAGAAGATTGTTATTTATGATGAGGTAGAACAGGAAATCAAGCATTTGCTTAAATACCAGAAAGCTTAGAGCTGTTTTATCAGGGGCTCAACAGATTATGGGAATGGATGCTCAGAAGTTAGAAAATAAATGGTTAAGTATTAATTATTTAAGAAAATATTTTTACTCACTTCCTCATTCACAAAATGATCATGCAATTGAAAAAGGTATATTAGTAGCCACATAGAAAATCTTTAAAATTTCAGCTTTAAGAAGTAAACAGCTATGATTTGTTATAATAGAGCTACATAATGATATGGTAGAATTTGGTATAATACACTGACTTAACATTAGGCTCCTAAATTAGAGAAAAGCAAGATATGAGTAAAAGTAAGAAGTGTGACACAACAAATAGTGCTTATAAAGATTACATCTGAGGATTCAGAGAGTGAATACTAAGAAATATAAACCGGTCAAGTAAAAAAACAATGGAGAAGAGTCAGATTAAAACTATCAGTAGATTAGACTCAGGAAATGGTTTTCTGTACACCCATCAGAAGCCTACAGCAGACCTCTGAAGGGCCTATGACTTATTTTACTATGATTTCATCTACTGTCTTCTTAAAACATTTATTCAGAAACGTAGTTCGTACTAGGGGTCAGGATGACTTTTCTGCTTAAAGACTGGAAACTCCAGATTGTCCCATCTCTTTCCTGCAGACTGTAGGAGCCGGATCACCGCCATGCCAGGCTCCGGACAGAAATAGCTATAGGCCTGAGTTACGCTTCCTGAAATAAGAACCCCGTTTCTTTCTGGCCCTGAAACTAGAAATTCCTTAGAGAAGACATACCCTAAACCTGGGGCCAAAAGATACTAAATATGTGAATGCCTCAAGGTCTGAAATTGTAACTTTCCTTAGAGATGACATACCCAAAACCTGGGGCCAAAAAATACTAAATATGTGAATGCTTCAAGGTCTGGAATTGTAACTAATCCCTTGCTCTGTAACCTTGGTTATAAAAACCCTGCTGAAACAAAGCCTGGGGTCTTTGTCCGACTCCAGTGTGCTGGAGGAGGCTCAGACCCCAACTAGCTGGAAATGAAGTTTCCTTTTGTCCGACTCCAGTGTGCTGGAGGAGGCTCAGACCCAACTAGCTGGAAATAAAGTTTCCTTTTGCTTTTGCATTGTCGACTGACGTGTGTATGCATTTTCTTGGGAGGACAAACGCTGACCCTAACACAGACAAGGTCACCTTGGACATGGCCCTAGAAATCCACTAGCCAGATCCCCTGTGCCTCACTGAGAACATTAATGGGGAACTGATGGTTGATCCAGAAACACAGAAGTTCCTGTCCACCATTATGCAGCCTGTTGATGTGGTGGCTATCGTGGGCCTCTACTGCACAGACAAATCCTACTTGATAAACAAGCTGACTGGAAAGAAGGGTGAGTCACCCAGAAAACTTCTGCTGCGTCTCCTCTGTTCATCCACACTGAGTGTGGTGATATGAGCAGAGAAAGTTAGAAAAAGAGGGAAGAATATTGGAACCTAATGTCTGAACTAGAGTTGGCTAATTACCTTCTAGGAGATAAAGGGCAGAGGCCTGCTCCTAACATATCATCTTCCTTTTTTTTCTTAATATCTCCTTGGAAAAAGCATAGTATTTTCTAATCATCATAAGTAAGACATCACTGAAATAACTTCTCTCTGTAATTATAAACTACTAAAATGTTAGTAGCATTATAGTCTTATGAAAATTTAAAGCCTGTGGTATTTGATGTTCTTATATTCCCATTCTTCTATTGTATTTTAGATGACTACTGGTTATACTTTCTATCATCTCTTCACCTTGTTTTTCTTAAACCCTAACTCGATTGTTAAGAAGGTCTCCAATTTCCAAATCCCTCCTCTGTTACAACCTGTCCACTCCCCACACAGTCTACTCTGTTGGATCCACAGTACGGGCTTACACCAAGGGAATCTGGATGTGACATATGCTTCACCCTGTAAGGACAAGCCACACCCTCATTCTTCTTGACACAGAAGGTCTCGGAGATATAGAGAGGGGAGGAGGTAAGGAATGGGATGGCTTTTTGAGTGTACACACACATGTATTATATATATATGTAATATAAAGAGAGAAACATATATGTATATATATATATATACACACACACGTTTTTCTTTTTTTCTTTCTATTTTAATGGTCAAACTTTGGAAAACTAAAGTTATACAAGTATATTTATAAGCCAGATTATAATTGGGAGACTAGTCTAATGTGGAGCTAAGCAGACAACTGACATGTAGAAAGATGGAGCAATTAAAATCAGTCATGATTCTTATTCTGCAAAAATTAGTGATTTGTAGTGGGCTCTGGGTAAGAGGAACTTGAGTTCAAACAGTGCTCTGGCACTTGTTTTCTGACTTTGCAAAAAAGAGTAAGTCTCCCCAGATATGTTATTTCCCCTTTGGTCTTACCATGTTCTCATTTAAACAGTAGATACATGGGCTTTTCCAGATTCTATGCCTGTAAATCTCCTAGGAGTGGGGGCCAGGAAACTTTGATTTCTATCGCTTACTAATTTTCTAAATCATAGTTGATTCCCACCCTAGCTGGTTCCAAGCTATCAAAATGAAGTAACTTACTACAGGGTTTGGAATAGATAAACTCTTAATCAACTCTTGTCAACTGGTATGAGCTGGCTGTAGCAAACAACTGAATCTATCCCTTATGCTTCTCCTTCTTCTTTTTTTTAATGGATTTATGTTTTCATTTTGGTTTTGACTTACCGCAAATTCAAAATGACCAACCTCAATTTGTGCTTTAGTTTCCTTACATGTAACAAGGAGATAGTGGTCATAAACCTACCTCACAGCATTGTTTTTAGTTTCAAGTAAGTTCAGTAATAGGAACTGCCCTGCACATAATAGCTACTCAATAAAATGACATATGTCTTATGCATATATGTCAGCTTTGTTTTATAAATTTGGATAGCTTTATCTTAAGTACTCTGATCCACTAATTTTGACTTTCCATTTTGCAAATACCTATATAGTTGTAAAAGGGAGTGGAGATTTAAGAATGTATAATCTCATATAAAGCTGTCAGTGCTAATGACAGAACTATTTAAAGTTCACATGTTCCCCACAATCCTTTGTATTTGTCTCGTTTAACATTTGTGGATCAGAGATCTATTTTTAATTATTGCTCTTCTGGGAATGCCATGATATCATTTAAATTTGTTTTGACTAGGGTGTTATCAAGTGGTCACGTTCTGGTAGAAAAATGCCTTTATTACAGTCACAACAGGGAGTTTCAGTGGCAGTGGGTTGGACATGTTTCCATCTCCCCTATGATGTCTGTTGGGCATGTTTCCAGAAAGCTACCACCACCATCAGTTATAACTCTTCTAACGGGGCTAACAGCAGAGGAAGGGTAGTGAGTAGGCAGGAACAGCCAAGTGGGCAAGGGCAGCAGAATTCCAGGGCAGGACATCACAGGTACAGTCAGTGCAGGTAGAGGCAGTTATCCCAGAAAGTCCATCCGTTACATTTAAGTCCTTGCTCAGTACTGACCAGGCACCAATCCCACTTTCAAGGTGGGGCATGGGTCATGCTCTCACGCTATCCCAGATAGGGTGACAAGAAGACTGACACCCAGACCTTTGCACTGGTATTACTACTGAATACCCTTGCATACAACACCGTGAACAGACCAGAGGGCTAGAGACCTATTGCAATATCCTTCTGTGGTCCAGGATGGCACAAAAGCTCAAGAGAACTCCTCTATTAACCCAGCTGTATTTGTGAGTTCTTGTAAATTAAACACAAAAATGAAAATATGATGAACATTGTCAGCACAAGAAAAAGAGTCTTTACATTTCCTGATGAAGTAAGGAATTGGTTATAACCCAAAAGGAATATAAAGTATAGGGAGTCATGTAATAAAACATGGGCTGAGAGGTGGTGCTGATAGCACCCATTTTCCTTAATGATATCTCAGCTATGGGACAAAACTGTCAGATCTGCTCAAGACAGTATCATCACCTGACCTTGATGGAGTTGAAGTGGAAGTAGATGATCAACCTATCACAGCAGATGAAGACTTGGAGAATTCACTGAGACCAAAGCAAGATAATAGGGATTTCAGTTTGGGGAAGAGGGGGAAAAGTAAAACAAGAAATTATCTCTTGTGGATTGGTGGTTAAATTTATGATTTTCAGTGTTTACTCACCTGACCAACTACCAGTAAATAATTAATACTATAAGAGAACTAATAGAATCAATATTAAATTTTATTGCTGCCATGTTCTTGGAGCAAATTACTTACTCTTTTTTTCTTTCCCTGATTAGTTACTTTTTAACTTTTTGCTTAGTGTTTGTGATGAGATTTGAAATAAACAACTTCAGGTAGAAGGCACATTTTTTGTGAGAAATAGATTAGAATAAACGATAATCTTATACTAAATGCATCTTACATTTCATTCCTCAGGCACCGATGGACAACATCTCCATAATTTCAATTTTCCCTGTCTCTGTATTCAGAAATTCTTTCTGAAAAAGAAATTCTTTATTTCTGACTTGCCCACTCACAAGAAGAAGCCTTCTCAGCTTGAGATAAGGCATATTGATGAGCTGGACGCTGAATTTGTGCACCAAGTCGAAGAATTCTGTTCCTGTATCTTCCACCACTCCAAGACTAAATTCTTTCAGAAGGCACCAGGGTTAACAGACCCAGTGAGCTTGTCCTTCTCATCATAAAGAACAGGAGTGATGTTATAAGTTTCTTCTTCCACTATCAATGTTGAAACTACGTAGTTATTACCAAGAAAATCATACATACCATATACATTAAATTCTAGTAGGTACCAAAAACTGGTGCTTTTTTAGTGATGCCTCTAAAGTAGGGTAAAATAACGATATAACCTGAAGAAAACTAGACTAACACACATGGGTTGGTAGCATTTGTTCCATCAATGCAGTTGATTCTTCTTATGTATCACAGCTTTTGACAGACACAATGAGAAAGATTATAGATTCATTCATGGGATTCACTTTGCTTAGTGTTTGTGATGAGATTTGAAATAAACAACTTCAGGTAGAAGGCACAAACATTAAACAAACAGATGCTCCAGATTTCTGGAACTCTAGAAGAAACATAAGAAGATTTCTTGGTCCAGCTTTTCCTAAACACTCTATGTCTCAGAACTTTAAATTCTTGTTACAGTCTAGAGGAAAGTGAGTACAAACAAAATAATGCAGAGGACAAGGAAGACAAACAGGAAAGTTCAACAAAGATTAAATGTGACTTGGTCTAATTTTCTAACTTTGCGCTTTTGTAGAAGAGTAACACTCATACCAGATTTACATTCTGAAGAGAACAGGGAGTTCCGAAAGGGCATAGAAACCCTAGGCAGAAGGGGAGAAAGGGAAAAATAAAGAGACCTTGGAGGGAGAGAAAGGGAAGGATAAAGAGGCAAAGTCCTCATTCTATTTAAATGAATATGCATAACTTATATGTGTTCATTTCTCAGTGGGAAAAGGAATAATGTAGATTATCGCACTTGATATGGAATTTTTTCCTTTGACTATTTTCTTTTCCTGACAGGAAAAAAAGAGCTGGCTTCTTGGTCGCACGGTTTCCTGAAGGAACTTTATTTGGACCACTGGAACACCAGAGAATGCTATCAAAGTTCAGACAATGCATTGGCCCTGGCCCAGACTGAGAACTCAGCTGCAGTGCCAAAGGCCCTTGCTCACTATGACCAGCAGATGGGTCAGTAGGTGCAGCTGCCCACGGAAACCCTCCAGGAGCTTCTGACCTGCACAGGGCTGCTAGAGAGAGGCCGTCAAAGTCTTCAAAGGAGTTCCTTCGAAGACGTAGACCATCTGTTTCAAAAGAAATTAGGTGTCATTAATTTTTTGCTGTAGTGCATGAGGCTTAAAGAAAATTAAAGACAAATGGGGACTTAAGAATAACAATTCTTACTAGACTGGAAAATAATGACTATTATTTATGTGACCAAGATATTACTGTTAATACGAAAACAAATAAACATGTAGCTATCCTGGTCCCTACAGATTCTGAAACTTTAACACCCAACTCACTTTACCATATTATACCTCAGACTGACGTTTTTTAATTACTCTTAGTCCTTAAAATTTTGCATCTCTAAAGCATAAATTAGCTTTCGTCAAGCATTCATAATTGCTAAATGAACCTACTGAAAGATTATGTCTCCAAATTTAATAACACAAATCCAGTCACTGTATTTCACGTCTTCATTGGGAGTCTTACTCCCGGTATAAAATTGAAAACAGGAATAGTTGTGAAATAGTGGGTTGCACTTAAAATTAGGTTGGGAGGCTAGACCTCTGTTCTCTGAAGATCATATCAAAGGCAAAAATATCAAGAGAAAGGGATTTCAGGTGATTTCAAACATAAGGTAAAGTCATTTTTCTACAGCATATCATCCTTAAAATTGTTCTGTTTGGTAGGAAAGATATATTCTTTTGTGTAGTCCTCTGTGCCCAGAAAAAAACAGATTCTTTTTGAGAATTATATCTAGGAATACAAAATGCTGCTAACATCTTTTCCTTTGGCTTTTGTCCCTTTGAAGACTCTGCGAGAAGCAAAACAGGATGACTTCTGTAAACAGAACTCAGAGGCATCATCGGGTCCTTGTTCAGCTTTACTTCAGGGTCTCTCCCGGCCTCTGGAGGAAGATGTGAAGTGAGGAATTTATTCAAAACCAGGGGCCATCGTCTCTTCATGCAGAAGACAGAAGAGCTGAAGACAAAGTAAAATCAGGAACCCAGGAAAGTAATAAAAGTATCCCTCGTTTTATGTATGAATTGAAGAAAATTGTTGGGGACTTCATCCAAAACCCAGTGAGGACAGGAAAAGCATACTCTAGTGATAGCTGTGGAATTAACTTGAACTATGACAAAATTACTGTACCAGACTTTTACAGCAAATCAACATTGCAACAAAAGGATATTTTTGTTGTGGTTACACAGGACAGAATTCCAATCATTGAAATTAATTTAACATAAAATGATAATTCATTGACTTACATAAACTATAAGCAAAACGGTTAAATTCAATTGCAAGTAGAGCTATGTTGAGTAGTTTAAACGATGTCATCAATTTCCCTCTTCCTGCTGTCTTTCCAAACCACTTCAATTTTCTGTTCTCTTTTCCTCACTATTGATTTCATTTCCTCGGGCAAGCTCACCCCATATGGGAGTAAAAACGAAACCAACAGCTTGTATTCAAATACACTTCTGCTGCTTGCCACATTTGGAATTGAGTGTATATAAACACTACAGCACTGGTAAGAAATTTACTATGCTTCACAAAGTAAAGAGGAATTCAAAGAACCAAGGAATCAGAGAATACGCCTTAGCTCCTGCCAGTCAAATGCAAACCTCCTTCATAACCCTCCTGCCTGTCAAATGCAAACCTCCTTCATAACCCTCTTGCCTGCAGTTCTCCTGACCGCTAAGTTTGGGTTATAAAGCAGCAAGATATCATGATGGGAGTCAGGGGGACACCACTGCCAGCAGTGTCCTCGAGTGCTTGGCATGCCTCATGCATACCTCACAGTGTACAAGTGGAGAATAGGACCCGCATAAACCCTCCTATCATCCAGAGTTTTGCTTGCGGAGAATGCCAGCCAGACCCCTCGAGTTTTGTTTTCTTATGACGAATTTTAATTGAGCTACTGCTTAAGGACATAGTCCTCAATCCATTTCATGAGGCTACACATTAGAAGCACTGCTATTAAACTGTCATTACCACTCATTTATGGTCTATTTGACTTCGTTCTGCCTCATTTTCATTCTCTGCTGTGTATCTTGTATCAAAATGTGATTTCTGCTCCCACTGTAGTCTAATTCTAGACTGCTCTCCGTTGTTTGGTATGATAGAGTCTCTATGTCTACATTAATTACATACAAGAATTTACACACAGATTAAAATTAGCTGCTTTAAGTCTTCACAAGGTAAAAATCTTGGGCAAAAGGCTCTGTGGGATTAGAGGAGAGACCAGTATACATATAAACACAGTTTTCAAAATTTCTCTCTCTTCTCTCTCACTCTCTCAACATATATATATATATATATACAAAAATCTGTAAATAAAATTTATATATATATGTCCATGCTCATAAGAGTAATTTAGTCATTCAAAAGAAATTCATACTATACTATACAGAAAAATATAAAAACAAAATGTAGCCTCTGAATCTAAGGTCAAATGATCTTTGACTGACCTAGAAGTAGTGTTAATTTTTGATTAGATATTAACAAAATAATAATTTATTTGTTAAAATGTATTAATCTAGGAATATGTGTTTATACAAATATATTGATTTATGAGCTTTTTTCAGAAACAATATTATTCACACCATGAATTAAATTATTCTTGACATTTCAAATTTATAGGCATTTAGTTTCATCTAGAAAGGGTTTGGTGCATGTGCAAAGAATTCAGTTCTTATACAAAGTATAAAGTCACAAAACATTCAGTGTCCCAGGAACTCTTCTTGGTTTTTTAAATAAAGAATAGACTCTATTAGTCATAAGATGAAGCAGATGATTTTTGAACATTAATCCTGTTTTAAAGAAACCTAGCCTACTTTCACTTTCACTCTATCACATTTAAGTTATATTTAATTGTTATCTTGACATGGAAATCAGATTTTTGCATTAATGAAATTAATTAAAGAAAGAGGAAAATGAACTTCATCCAATTAATTGCAAAAAAAAAAAAAAAAAAAACCCGAAAACAATTCAGACAGATTGTTCTTTCTGTAAAGGCCTTGCAGCCAGAAGGCTTGTCTCTGAATTAGCGTCATTCCCAGTTTCAGCAGAGCCTGCATACTGTGTTACAGGCACTCTTCTTTTTTTTTATATTCTTTTTCCTTTCCAGAGATGGATTGCTAAACTTATAACTTAGTGTAAGGCTCCTGGTGAAGCCATAAATTATCTGTTCTCCTGATGGCTGTGCAGCCCCCGATGCAGAACACCAGCCTGCCCAGCAGTGTCCTCTGTCTCCTGTAGTCACCTCATCTTCCCTGTGAGCAGTGGGTGGACAGCAGCGTTGGGGTCTTTCACCAAAGCACGATGTTAACAAATAAGAGTCTGAATATTTTCATGAGCCCCCAGCTAAGAAAACCAGATGTCAAAAAATTCACAATTTCTAAGAGAAGATGCTAGACCATCCTTTCTGGACTTGAACTAATAGAACATAAAAAAGCAACAACTTAATTTCAGTTAATAATCCTCATTTAGCTCTATCAGCTCAGGAAACCCGTCTAATACTTCTGTCTTTACCGACATTATACTCTTGTGATTGAAAGTTATTGACTATAGTTTTAAAAGATAGTCTTCCTGGCAGAAATTAAAACCATGGAATCTGGAAGTAAATCTCCAAATTAATTTTTTCTTTAACTACCACATAACAAAAAGCCTTGTTACAGTCGGAACAGAACTAACTTAAGTTCTGCTTCTCTATATTTACATCTTCACAGCCTTATTAACCAAATGCAAAACATGAAAGACAGGCAAGGGTGTCTGCTGGATCCAGTTAGAAGAGAAAGGACTGTCATCACTAGGGACTTGGTCATGTGATGACCTTCTCCTACTTCAACGACTATGTCTCAGGAAGGCCGGGGGACACTATACTCAGTCCAGCTTAGGCTCAGCTCTCAAAATGGCCAAGTTTAATTTCAGGACTCAAAAATATCAGCTTCTGATATTGTTGCATAGACTTTTACAGTAACAACAGACGAGTCAGTGCTAAATGTCGTATAATGATATTTTACAAGATGAATTCAGCTAGAGAACATACTTTTCTAGCTACACTTGCAGGCTGGTGTGGCCATCTGTTAAGTTTTATACAACAGTGAGAGCAGAAGTATGTATATGTCACTTGGGGATCCAACTAGACAACTCTGAACCTATACTCTGTACCTCTTTTCCTTCTACTGCCTGGATCACAAAGGTGGTAAAAGTCCAGTTTTGACCTTGCAGGCGAATACAAAGACTTAGTGGATAAAGAACAGCATGCAAGAAACCTGCATTCCTGAATGATCCTGCAGAACAATGTTTCCATTCAAGCTGAGAATGGAAGGACTAGACCAGGTCTTCTAAGATGTAACAACAGCTTCCTGAATTAGTTCTTCTCCACTTATCTGAGTCTTTCTTCTCCCTCTTCTTATCCAAGTGAGGGAATTCAACAACTAGCTCTGAGCACCCTAATAATCCTGCTGGACGACCTACCTCTGGAATGAAGCCTATGACCTCGGTCACAATCGATCTTCCAACCTCATCTCAATGAGCCCACTGGGTAAGCAGACCCTGGCTGATTGCTAGCATTGACTCATGACCACTGTATATTTGCTCATTCTCTTCCTTTGCTTTAAAATATATTTCTCACATCCCTGTATGAGGAAATCTGGGTCATCCTGCAGACATGGCACCTCCTCGTGAAGTCATATATAAACTTTCCAAATATTCCAGTTATTGCCTCCAATGAGACTTAATACTTCACTTGCAACAACGTATTAGCACCCCTCACTTTATGTTTTTCCTGCTTCCAGGTGAGAACTTTGTAGTGTTCCCCTTTAGATACCCCGTGATGGTGGCTCCCACACTGGGTTACGTTCACCTGTAAACTGTGCCCTCGAGTGTTGAAAGGAAAACAGCATTGCTATTTTCAAAATGCCCCCCAAAAGACAACTGAAAACACTCCATCAAATTCCACCATGATATTTTATAGGAGTACCTGTTAACATTTAGTGTTATTTTATAGGAGTACCTTTTAACATTTAGTGTTAGGAAGTGTAACATACAAGCTCACTTTAAAGGTAAACCTTCCAATAAAAATGTGACTAAGAGCACAGCATCTTATATCAAAGGAAAAGGAGGGATTTTACAATGTCAATATGAACTACTGTTTATATAGTGTTTTATTCTATTTATTAAGATAAAAATCTGAATTTAGGAAACTGAAAAAAAACTATGAAAAGTGAATCTCTAACATCTACATGTTGTTACTGAGCTTTTACCTCTGTTATTGTGAGTCAATTTCAGAAAAATACATTTGTATATAAGGAAAGCCTCTTAATGTCTTCTCAATTCACCCATAAAACGTTCTGGATGCAGTACAGCCAGAAAGAATCAATGACCGCACTGTTCTAGCAAAAACAGTTCCTACCTATGATACATCTACAAGACAGCAAATGTGTAGAAGACCAATTTAATCATAGCTCTTGTCCTTTTGCTCAACATAATGGAACGGAATTTTTAAATGTTTTTCTGTTTGTCTCAACTTTATATGCTAAAATTATCTCTCCTACTGAAATTCAAATCTGAGAGGAAGGCTGTACCCTAACAGAGATTTAAAAAATGAAACCTGAGATTAAAATACAACATGTGTCAGCATTTAAAAATGTTGCTTATGATTTGATTATTTTAAATATTTATTCTTAATTTCTTTATTTTTTAACTTAAAGTAGACCCCCAAATTACATAAACGTCCAGCTAATACTTAGACTAATAACTGAATCTTGTTGTACACTCTTAGAATAAGCAGGAGAAAAGACTGGTATTACTAACCACAAAATCCAGTGATTCTCTCTGGACTC
>RJWH01006508.1:0-53682 GCA_004363575.1 Solenodon paradoxus
GTCTGGCCCCGTAACTTGATGCCCGTGACAGTTGGCAGCTGCAGCCGCTTCTGCAGAGAAAAGCGGCGGCAGCGCCAAGAGCGACAGGTGTTGGCCGCTCCTTTGTCTCAGCCGCTTTGTCCCGCAGGCAGGCGAAGGACCGCCTGTATCTGCCCAGACAACTGCCACCCTACCGCGGGTCACCCATCTGCGGGTCACGCATCTGCCAGCCTGGCCGCGGTGGGTGGGTGTGTGGGTGGTGGGCCCGCTGCTGGGGCAGCGCCCTGAGGACTTGTCTGTTTCCTGGCTCCACCAGCCTCTGTCCACTCACCTCCCCACAGAGTCCGAACGCCGAGAGGCCTTGACCTCCAGGCCTCTGCACACCGGGCCCTCTCCCTGGGACAGGCTTGGACTTCCCTTCAATGACCTTCAGTTCCCTTCAATTTCCTTACTGTCCAGCTGTCAGCTTCCTGTTCATGGGGTGGGGGTGGAGGTGGGTCTGCTTCAGTAGCCCTGCCGACCCAGGTAGGGTGTCAGGCTGTGTCCCACCAGACTAGGAGCAGCACTGATCAGACACCTGTCTGCCTAGGACAGATCCCGGCCTGGCAGAGCACTGGGAGGTAGCGAGGGTGAGGGTTTCTCCAGTTTGGATGGCAACTGTGGACCTGGTCCAGGGCCGAGAGGGGTATCTAGGCCGCAGACCCCCTGCCACCACCCCTACCACCTGAAATGGGGCCGCGCTGCCCTCCCAGTGGTTATTTCACTCTAGGCTCCCCACTGGAGGGGTCTGTAGGCAGGGCAAGATTGCTGAGAGCTTTGAAGGCTCCAAAATACCTCATTGCCCCCTATAACTGCCTGCGAGCCCGCTCTGCTGATTCTTGCATGTCCTTCATCTGGCTCCCTCAGTCTGGCACTGGTCACTGGGTACGGTGCCACCCCTGCACTGCCATCTCCCCTGTGTCCTCAATTTCCCCATAAGCCAGAAAGTTCGGCGCTCCCCTGCTGCCCTATCCCTACTCCTAGTGGTGAGACTGACAGAGTGGAGAGGGGGTCTTGACTGCTGGACCCCAAAAGAACCCATAATTGACCTGTAACTTTACTCTCCTTCATCAGTTCGACATCATCCCAGGGAAGGAGAGAACCCCTGCACCCCGCTCCCCAAGAAATGACAATTAAGTTTCCGGTCCTCTAAGAAGCAGAGATTTGGAAAAATAAATGCAGGGATACTTCCTGTACTCTGCTTTACACCCCTCCGGCTCTCCGCCGTATTGTTTGAGCGAGGCCAAACCGGTATCTCAGTGTCCTCCATGACAGGCTGTTCATCTTGGAGAGGATGGCTGGGTCCGGGAGGCCTCTGGGAAAAGTACAGTAGGACACCTGATTAAACAGGTGGAGGGCATGATAAAGGAAAATGGCAGAAGGAAAACTGAAACACAGTTTTAGGAACTCCTGGGAAAAAAAAGGCTGCCAAGAAGAAAATGTCAGCTTAGCACATTGCTTGGCCTAGCAGCCAGTGCCTTCACAGTCAGGGCGATGCTAGTGTCCATGGGCTTTCAGCGTCTAGAGCCAACCTGACAAGGAAGACTTGATTCTAGTTACAGGACACAATATAAAGAAGACTTTTAAAAAACAAAAGGAGAGGTGACCCTTTTTAGAAGGGAGGAGGCTGAGAGAGGGCTCGGGACCTCACGAGCCTCGTCTTGCAGGGGCCAGGGGAATTAAGGCTGCTGCTCAGAGTTGCAGGGAGGAGCAGTGAAGTGCTGGGAGAGGCTTCACTGTGACCAGTTCCCTTTGGGGAAAGAGCCTGGCAGAGCAGGGTTTGTGAGTCTGTCAAACCCTGGGCCAGACTGGCAGTTGTTCGAGGCCCGTTTTGACATCCACCTCAGTGTCCTTTACTCAGACCCTGGTTGGCTGGCTTGGCCGTTTTTTCCTTAGATGTCTGGCTACTTCCTGTCAGGGCCACCAAGTCCTCTGTCCTCCTTTGCACGGTCTCCCCAGGGGCCTTACTTCCTGCCATTTGTCCCCTGGACGCTCCTCTTCCAAGTTCGCTGAGCAGACTTCCTGGGCGTTGGGCCTTTGATCCCCTGAGCCAGGGCCGAGGCGCAGAGGCTGGGCAGGTTTAGTGGTGGCCACAGGGGCCAGTTAGCGGCAGGGGAGGCAGGTCGTAAAGCCCCAAGGAGCAAAGGGGCTCCTGCCTGTGGGGTCCAGGCCCTTGGTGGAAAGCCAGCCTGGGAGACACAGAGCTCCTTTTGGTTTGGAAATAAGGAGTGAGTGTGCTTGAGGTTAGATGGTAAACAAAATGCAATTAGGAGTTCACAGAGCGCTCTAAAGTCGGGGGACAGCCACAGCTATTCATTCAGGGCCAGCTGGTGAGGCCCGCGGTCTCCACGAGGATTTTGCCTTTTGGCCCCTTTGCCCTCACTTGGACTTAGGTGACCAGGCCAGGAGACAGAGTCGAGCCTTCCCTCCTGCACAGAGAGCTTTTGGGGCGCTGGACACCAGCTGCAGGGTCTATCCGGCTTCCTACTCAGACCCCAGGATGGGTCCTGGCTCGATAGGTGGGAGGGAGGGAACACAGGCCTCTGCTGTCTGCGCAGGCCCGCGCGGCCTCCTCACTGGAACAGGCGGGGGAGCGGGCAGTGGCGGGGTCCTGCCCGGTGGCTTGTCTTGACCTCTCAGACCAGTCTAGGGCCGCATGGTCAGCCATTCCAAGTAGGGCCAGCAACCGGGTGGGGCGAGGGGACCCTGAGGGGACAGAGTGGGTGTCTGGGGTCATCTGGGTGAAGAGGAGCTCTGGGGGCTGAGCCACACAGGCCCCACCTTCAGGTGAATGGGTGGGGGGCGCAGCTGAGGGTGGGCAGACTTGGCAGACAGCAGTGTTGACATTCCCTGGGCCGAGCGGGCGGCTGGGAGTGTTGGTGGGACAGGCAGACGGGAAGGGACGGCGAGGAGCTGGAGCAGAGGCCAGCCTCTGGGAGACGGGAGACCTTCGTGCAGAATCTTGAGGGCTTTGAAAACACCTGATAGATCTTGATTCAGTTTTCCTCTGTGCTACACCGAGACACACAATGAAAAATATACTTGCTTTATTCACTGATTTTCTAAAAGGCATAAAAGTCATAAAAAGACACAAGCAGTCACACGCATATATTGCACTGGGCGAAGAAAGTGGTTTGTGCACGAAGAAAGCACTTGCCCGGCAAGGCTCCGCAAACGCTCACGCGCTGAGGCATTCAGCTTAGGGACACGAGGAAGAAGGCTCAGTCTGAGACGAGGCGAGGTCTCTAACACGTGTGCGCACTGCAGAAGACACTTGGCACCAGGCACTGTGTAAACACTCACGAAGGCTCCTATCGAGCGCAGGGCTGCTAAGGCCCGGAGAGCAGCGCCGCCTGGCAGGCCGTGTTCAGGAGCAGAAACGGGACCCACACGCACGCACCCCGCAGCGCTCTGCCCTGAGAAGCCTAACCTGGCGGACCGCGAGCCCACCCCGGGCGCGGAGGGGCTGTCACGGCGCAGCGTTCTCGTGTTTGGGTTTGTGAGAAACAGGGTCACCGTTTAGACAGGAGACTGCTACAGGCCAGGCAGCGGCGACTCCGTCTATGCTACGCCCCGCTCCTCTGTCCGAGAGCAAGGGACCCCGCCTCCTTCTTAGTTTCTGCGGGCGCCACCCGCAGTTTTTCATCAGTGGTGACTTCCCACTCATTCCGGCCGCCAATATAAAAATTCTCCAACACTGGGAAAATGAGGCAGCATAAAGTGTAGCAGAAGCTGGCAGACCGGCCTCCCCCATCCCATGTGTCCCCGACACACAGGGGCCGTGGTATTAGCAGACATCAGCGGGAGACGGGGAGACTGGAGGCCAGGGGGCCGCACCACAGCCCGGACTGCGCACAAAGCCAGGCTTGCAGAGGGGTGTCCCCTCATGAGGCGCTGGGCCACAGCTTCACCCACGTCGGCCGCCAGCATCTGAAAGGGTTCGAGGGACGTGCCACGCGGCGGTCTGGGTGTGTGCTGCTCCACAGTCGGCTGGTCACACACAGCGGAGCACTACAGCAGCGGGGGGGTGCGGCCACACGGCCAAACCCCCGGTGATGCTCATCCTGTGAACGTGCACGCAGGCCATTCAGAGATGGCTGCTGTCTCCACTTGTGTGTTTTCGAAACACCTACCTGGTAAAAAGCAGCTCCCTGGGGGCAGAATCTGACCTGATCTGATCCACTGACCGGGGATCACTCTGGAAGGCCGGTGCCCCCATGCGGGAGCTGCATGTGGCTTCCCAACCCTGGTCACAGCTCTGTGGGACGTTCTGGGACACCCCAAGGAGGCCAGTGGCCACGAGGGGCTCACGCGGCCAGGCGGAGAGCGCTCAGGCGGCTCTGACACCAACAGGGCTCAGTCCTCGAGTTCGCTCCGATCTCCTCCCCTCTCTCCAAACTCTGCATTTATATTTTAAATATAGAAATGTATTTCTCCCTAAACACTTCCCACCCCTTCAGAAAACTACGGATTTTTTTCTAAAACAAAAAAGCCACGTGAATCTGTTTCTGGTCCTTTTCAGGAGGAGCACAAGACCGTGCCCATCGCGAGCGCCATGCGACACTGCCCTTCGGCCACGCAGGCTGTATCTGCTCGTGCGCCCGCGACTCAGCGCAGGGCTGTCCCCTCCTCTGCGGTGCCTGGTGCGTCGCTGAGTCCCAGGGGAGGAAGGTCTTCCTCGAATGCAGCACAAATGCCGCCCCGGCCCGTGTGTGCACAGTAGACGCATTCCTGCAAAGGAGAAGCATAGACCCAGAGTCAGAAACGTAAGCGTCGTTCTGTCCCCTGCAGTTTCCTGACGGTGTGGAGTAAAAGCTATCCCAGCCCGCACCAAGCAGTGTTATCCCACAGCTGCTTTCTGTCTCTTCCTTGAAGTCAGTCTCCAAGAACCGACCCATGTGAGACAGGTGAGGACTTACTTCACTCGCAAAACACTGAGATCCTTACTACGCAAACAACTGAGAGGCTGGTGGGAGTGGCCAGGAGCCCAGGCAGCCTGAGGGGCCAGAGGCTGGGGGCGGCCAGCCTGCGCTCCGGGTCGAGTCCACAGCCACGGCCGTCAGCCGGACGAGCAGCAGGCCCGGGCCCTGGCCCAGCTCCTCCCGCTTCTGCCTGTGGACGCCGGCGTCAGGCCGGCCTCGTCGGCTCAGTTCTCGGCCTGCGAAGCGGGTCCCTGCACCTGTCTCACTGTCACCCAGGTGTCTGCACACCTGCTGTGTTCCAGCACATCCCAGGCCTGGGACAGCCCCAGGGGAGCAGGCACCCCACAAGGGATGGGGACACTACAGACGCGGTCCTCGGAGTGCTGAGAGTGCGAGCTGACATGGGACAAGGCATGTGGAGTCCACCGTTTCCAGGACAGGCCACAGCTGCAATGGCGGTGGCTCAAGATACGCCCACAAATTCTCTGAAAAGTCCACACTCAAGAGGCAGAGCCTCCCGTAAGTGTGGGCTGGACTTGAGGGCATGAAGGGCATGGTGTGACTTCCAAGACCGCTCAGAGGCATGTGGCTTCCTCGTTCTCCCTGGGAAGCCGGTGGACACCCAGCAGCCCGTGGCGGCCCACATGGCGGGGACCCGAGGCCTCTGCTGGCACCGACCCTACAGGCTGAGGGGCCTCCTTGGAAGTGGGTCTTTCTGCCCCGACCCAGCCTCCGGGTACAGCAGCCCCAGCCGATGTCCTGCTTTCCTCTCCGGAGAGACCCTGAGCTGGAGCACCAACACCGCAGTCGTGCGCCTGGAGCCGCCATGGGACTGGAGACCAGTGGACATCGTCACATGCGGTGACGTGCCCGCGAGACAACGGAGGAGCCAGAGCCAGTGAGGCTGAGGACAGGGTCCCAGCAGGGGGAAGGGAGCGGCAGGGACCCCGGGGCAGGAGCCGATGCCCTCAGGAAACAGACCAGAGCCGGGCCGCTGCAGAGGGAGACACAGGCGTTGGCAACACGGGTCAGAGCTGCATGGCACTGCGACACCCTGACTGCCATGAGGACGGGAGGGAAGGGTCGGAGGGGAGTAGGGTGGCCACAGCGGTGCGAAGTGGTGGGTTTCTATTCACCTTGGAGGTCAAGGTCTTATAATTTTCTCCTGGACCGAGAGAGAGGAGAGGAGGAGTCCAGATCAGGCCAGGTGGTGGGCCGGGCGCGGGACAGGGGCCACGGGCGCGCCAGGAGAGCCGGCCCGCATAGGTGCCGGCGTTCGGGGGTCTCAGAACAGCTGCTGTCTCATCGGGGGCGAGCAGACAGTCGGGGCAGTGTGGGCATGGTGGGGAAACACGGAGCTGGCCCTCGACACAGGAGGGGCACGTCGGCCACCAGGAGGTCAGCCACCCCGAGAGCAGGAGGAGGGCTAGAAAGGGCGGGGCTCCAGCTGCAGGGGGGCGGGCACTGAGACCCTGCCCAGAGCAGCTTCCTGGCAGCGGTCAGCAGGGCCCAGGAGAGGACCCGCGCGTACATCTGCCTTTGGAGCGCCCTGAAAGGAGCAGAGAGGCGAGGGACGCTGCCTGGTAAGAGCAGGAGAGAAAACGAACACGCCCACTGCTATTTCACGGTCCACATGGCGATCAGGGGTTCACAGCAGAGGTTTTCAAAAAGAGAATTGAAAAAAAAAAAGAATTTCAGCAGGCAGTTAAAATGAGATATTTCACTATCTTGGGGAACAACAGCAGAAAATCCTTTGAAGCAGCCCTCATGCCCTGGTATCTTTTTTCAACAACTTTGCTGTTGTTAAGGAAGGTGAGCTGGCAGGCAGGAGAGCAGGAAGACACACGTCATTTTCTTTCATTGTTTGTCGCGGCTGTTCCCGCCCCGGGGCGCGGACCAGGGACTGTGCTGGAGGCAGGCGTGGACGTAACCACTGAGCGCCCGGGACAGGCCGGACTTCTAGCAGCAGATGATTTAACTGCAGCGTCGTGGAGAGAGTGCCTCTGAGCGCGGCACAGATGCAGCCCCGCGCGCATGCTTACCCCGTCGATGGCCGTGGGCAGGCCGCCCGCCTGCACCCAGGGGTGGACCTCGTGCAGCTCCTGCCTCTGCTCTTCGGTGAACTGGGGCTGGGACCGCTGCAGCACCCTCAGCTTCTCCCTGTCCTCCTTCAGAACCGCGTCCGGGTTTCTCCACAGACATTTAGAAACACGTCAGCTTCGGTGCCTTGGGCTTTGTTTCTTTAGAGAACACACTCGTCCCTAGCAGCTAGTCAGCACTGGGCAGTAAAACTTTTCATGACTTGTTTAGTGCAAATTTCCTTTTCACTTCAAATCCACGACCCATACAGTACTCTGACAGGTAGCCTGCAGCTTCTCTCAGTGACGGTCCCAGTCAGGGTGTAGACTGACCTGAAGTCAACGCGGGGTGAGCCCTGCAGGGGCTGCTTCCCCGGAGCGTCCCACTGGCCAGGGGCGGGCAGAACAGCCTCTCTGGCGCGTCCGCGTCCGGCACTGGCACCCACTGGTGCCAGGAGGTGGAGCCTGGCTTCCCGGGCCTGCTCGTTCTGAGCTGCAGGGCCCTCTGCCCGCTGCCCCCGCCTCCTCCCTCCTGCGGCCTGAGCGCCTCTCCCTGCTGTGGGGCGGGACCCTCCTCAGGCCCCTGCCCGCCGGGCTCAGCTCCTCCGCGCGGCTGACGTGGAGTCAGGCCGGGCGCAGGCCGAGCCACTGCGGAGGCGCTGCCCTCACGGCCTGGGCCTGGGTGTCTGCACTTCTGAGACACAGCGCTTGCCCCTTAGGGTTCCTGGGCCACAGAGCCAAAGATGCACTGTTGGCACATGCTTTCTAATGATCCTCGGAGGGTCACTGGGAACCTGTCTTCCTGGCAGCCTGTCACAGGTCACGCAGGGCTCTGGGGACACTGCCGTCCCTGCGGTAGGGCTCCCGGAGCAGTGGGCCACCTAAGGGTACCTGCCTCTCTGTCTGCTGCCTCCACTCAGCCTGAGAGGGCCGTGATGCCCCCAGCCCCTAGCCCAGCCGTCACACGTTCTGGGGACTCTGAGCGGTTACCGGGTCGGCATCTGGTACGTCATCATGACGCTGTCGTCGGCGTCAGCCATCAGCAGCCAGACGGGCTTCTGCAGGACGCACCGGAGGACGCGCTCGCTCCCGCCCACGTCCCTGCTCGCTGGGGCTTTGTGGTTATTCTCTGAAGAATCAATGCTTCCAAAGTATTTGCTGGTGTGACTGGTGTCACTGCTGCCTTTAAAACACAAAACGCAGCAGGTCAAGACCCTCACTGCTGGGCAGAGCTGTGAGCAGGGAGCAGGCTTCGCTGGCAAGGCCCCGTGCTGGTGCTCCCCCTCATTTAGCTCTCAGCTCACCGGGGGCTGCGACCCGGCCGGCCGTCAGCCGTCCCGGGAGGCGGTCTCCTGAGCAGCCAGCCGCAGAAGCCAGCTGCTGTGGCAGCGGGGGGGCTGTGAGTGGGGCAGCAGCGCGGAGCTCTGTCTCACCCGGGAGGCAGGGCGGTGAGGCTGGGTAAGAGTTCCGGGTCCCGCTGGGGATCCCGGCAGTGCAGGCTCCATGGGGTCCACACGCGCTCACAGCCGTGGGGCTAAGGTGGGAAGCCACCGCCCAGAGTAACGCGGGTGACATGGGACGTGGGGCTATACTGCCAGCAAGCCAGGCAGCCAGAAGGAGATGGCCTGAAGACGCCAGCCGAGCTGTGGGCAGGAAAAGCGGCCTGCTGTCGGAGTGTGGGCCAGCGGACACCCGTGGCCCCTCTGCGCCTGACTCTGGGCCCTGGGCACAGCGGGCTGGGAGGGGCAGGCTCCGGAGCGCAGGAGAGCCCGGGACGCCCAGTCCGCTGTGGACTCTTGCAGACGCGTCAGAACCTCAGTGGCGACCACACACCGGCCCCCTGGGCCTCCACGTACCTGTCCCGCTTCTGGACGCAACGTGGCCCCCTGAGCCGGAGCCCACGGAGTCGGAGGTGGTGGAGGCCCTGCTCCCGGACAGGGCCGACCCCGTGGCCGAGCAGACGTCCTCGTGCAGTAAGAGGTGCAGCAGGTCGCTGGACGTGGAGAGGACATCGCTGTTCTGTGTGTCCGTGGGCTCATGGTGCTTTGGGACAAGAGGGGACAGCAGGTCAGGAATGTCTGCACAAGTCACTCGGACAGACATGCTCCCCAGAGGCACAGACGTGACAGGCATGTGGGGACTGCAGCGTGACTCAGGGCGCTCTGAAACCAGTGCTGAGCTCAGTTTTAGGGGTCACCAGCCTGTCCTCCCCACATAGACAGTGGGGGATGGCACGGCCGAGGGCAGAGATGCCCAGAAGTAGGACTCAAGCAGGTGGCCGACCTCTGAGAGGGCCGTGCTGGGTGGGGTGCTACCTCCTCTCCTGGAGCAAAGGGGCCCCCCCACTGCTCCTCCTTCAAGAGCCACGGCTCCCTCGACATGACCTGAAGTTGTTCTGGACACAAGGGCGCAACTGGTGAGACAAAGGTCCTTTCCAGAGCTGGTGCCACCGTGTCCACGAGGCTCCGGAGGTCACACGCGTGCTGGCGGCACAGCTCCTCCTGCCCCTCCGGGCACCTGGCTCGGCTGGACCCTCGAGTGCTCGTTAAAACCCGAGACCAGAACAGAGCGTCCTGAAGTCGCCCGTGCTGTCTGCTGCTGCATTTCCCATCCCTCCATCACCCTCCGTCCATCACCCTCCGTCCAGAGCCCAGGACACAAAGTTCCTATGGTGACTGACTGGCCGTTTAACGGGAGAGCAGTTTCTCGCGCCCACGTTACGTCTGAGGAGCCAGGTCTGGCAGCACAGAGCCGCCCGGCGGGGGTGGCGTGCTGCGTGCCCGCGAGGAGGCCTCAGGAAAGCCTTACAATGCGTGGCGCCTCCGGCTGCAGGCCCCGGGACGGGCCAGGTTTGCGGTCCGGCCCCACCGCTGTCGTCCCCGAGGTCCCCGCGGTCCCTATGGCCATGCTGCCGCCCTCGGGGTTGTCCTCCAGCTGCAGCAGGTTGAGCTGCAGGGGTGAGCTGCCGCGGGACTGGAAGAGTGGCGGGGAGGCCCTGCCTGTGGTCCCCGTGGCCGAGAGCGGGGTGGCCGGGGTGGCCGTGCGCGACACTGGCGGCCCGCGCTCTGCTTGGGGACAAGCGCACGGCTGCTTGGGGGGCGAGGTCCGACTGGGGAGCTGGGGCTGCGCCACAGGGACCATGGCGGCAGGAGGGGTCGGCTGGCTGGGGAAGAAGGCCTGCGGCAGACTCGGGACCACCGCGGGGAATGGACAGCTGGGCCACACTAAGGCCATGACTGGAGCCAAGGGGGCAGCAAAGGGTGGGGGCTGCACCACAAACTCGTCCATGGGCACGGCAGGCACCGAGAGGCCGGTGTGGGGGGTCCCGGGTGCCAGCGCCACAGTTCCGGGTGCAGGGAAGACAGGCAGCGGGTAAGCGGGCATGGTGGCCGGGCAGCTGCACTGGGACGTGTCCGACGGCGACCACGCGGTGGTGTGCAGGCCCGGCAGTGGGGTCCGCCGGGGCACGGGTCCCCCCGACGCAGTGCTGCCGGAGGAGTCTCGCGGCCTCGCCCGCCTGCACTTCAGCTTTCTGTTCTTCCCGGCTTTCTTCCAAGAAGCGTCGACGCCGGGAGTATTTCTCAGTCCCGGAGCAGCTGAAATAACGGAAAGCTACAGGCGTGAGAGGGGAACGCACGTGACCCCTGTGGCATGAGGTCCTGTGGCCCCTCAGAGCGTCTGCTCCGTCACCGGCCCCGCTGCCGCGCAGCCTGGCCGCAGGGAGAGACATGCTGGGCGGGGGTTAGTGTCCCACACATCTAAGTTCGGGCCACTCTGGCCCACCCTTAACTGCACAAGCACATTCCCTGACTGCTTCTGGTTCTAGTGCTTTCTTGCTGAGTGATCGTGATAACGGGCGTTGACCACGTCCTCGTGTCCAAGGGTGTGAAAGAGCTGGCAAGTCTGTGCTGCCCGCCAGGCTTGGCGTGTGACACCTGCAAAGTGAAGCCAGTCACCTCACTTTTCAGTCTTAAGCGTTTTAGCATCACGGTCCCTACAAAGAGATGCTTCTCCTCCTGCCTGCTGAGCGAGCAGTCAGAAGGCAGAGGGCACGCCCGCCCGACAAACTGCCTCTGACGCCACGTGTGCCGAGGGGGCCCCCGGGCATGGCCAGACCTAGGGGTCCTGGGGTGGGGGCCACAGCTCCAAACCCCTCTTCCACCCACGTCATGAAGGCTGACTGCTGGGGCATCTGCCAGCTGTGCCAGGGAGGGGTGTGCGAGCGAGGACCGCAGACAGGCGGGCACGCATGAGTCAGGGTGTCCTTCCAGCAGGAAGTATGCCCTGGGGGCCTAGTGTGAAGGTGCCGGGCTCCCGGGAAACACAGCAGGGTCTGCAGGGCCGCCGTGGACAGCTGTGTGTCTTTGTCCTGCACAAAGTGACAGTCAGGGGCCAGAGGGGACGGGATCTGCACCTCAGGGCCGCTCTGCCTGGCAGTAGGGGAGGATACCTTTCTCCAGTACCCCCATTTTCCTATGGGTTGCAGTAACCCCGAATCTGGGGAAGGAGGAGAAAGAAAGGGGGAGCGGAGCAGGTGCGGCCCCTAAGGAGGCTGTAGGCCCTTTGCTTCTAGACGCCCTCTGGGGTGTCTGCCCAGAGACCCAGAGCTGGGTGCTCTGAGGGTGCCTCCTGCCCTCCTGAGCTGGGCCCTGGGAAGAGGGGCATCCCTGAGTAGCCCCAGCAGGTCTGTGGGGCCTGCGAAGAGGCTTCTAGAAAGGGGCGAAGACCTTGTCTGCTCTCCCTCACCCCTGGCCCTTTGAGCCTCTAGGCCCTTGGCTCAAGGGCAGCTCTGTGCAGCCGCGGGTCCTGGCTGGCCTGGCCGCCTGTCACCCACCACTGAGGCCTGCCCTGCAGGAGGGTGCGTCTCCCGATGTCAGTTGGGCTCCCTCCTTCCTCAGGAGCCTGGCACCAAGTATTCCTTTGTCTTACTTTCTGGGGTCTGCGAGCTGCGGCCTGCCTCGTCCTGGGGGTCTCGACCACTGGGGTGGGGAGTTCCTGCCCTCAGTCACCAGGCTGGGTGTCTGCGGCACGGCCCCCCTCGCCCCACGGTCCACAGGGCTGGCCTGGGGCCTGACGCGGCCTCTGGGGAGGATCCACAGAGAAGGAAAAGTCCCAGCGCTGCCCTCCCACGTCCCTGAGCCTGAAGCGGGACCGGGACGAAACGAGCGCTACTGTTAGGAGTCAAGCTGAAGCCCCCGCTGATTGCAGGCCACTTACGTCTTTCGCTCGGCTGGGCCCTGGGCCGCTCCTGGGAGTACTGACGACAGCGGGCCTGGAAGAGGCCGAGCTTCTTGGCCTCCCGGAACTTGAGGAGGAAGCTCTGCTCCTCCTTCTGCGTGTGGGCCGCCAGCACCTCCTTGGTGAGGCCCAGCCTCGGAGGCGCCTTCTCGGGGCTCAGGCCGCAGGGCAGGGCAGGCCCCGCAGGGCCATCCAGAGCCTCGGGCCCACTGGCCACGTCTTCCACCGTCTCTGTAAGGAAGACACCTGGCGTTGCAGACCAGGGCTTGGGCTGCACACAACGCAGACGCTGCACGGTCTCCAGAGACCCTCAGACGCCTGGGCGCGCGCCCACGCCCACAGGACAGAACGCACGGCCTGTGAGCCCCGAAGACCAACGGCCAGACAGCAAAGGTGCGCTGCTGGCCACCATCGGCTTCAGGCACACTGGGGTGGGGGCGCCGGGGTCCAGCCTCTGACCTCAAAGACACCCAGGCTGGTGACGCGCAGGTGTGCAGCCGCCTGCTGTTCAGGGCAGGGCGTGCCCGTGGGACCCGGAGGAACGTGGGTCTTGACAGAGTGGGGACAGTTGTGGTAAATGATCGTCTTGAAGGGGGTTCACACATGACTTCTGACACGTCCTTTTCCTCAGCATCTCCCTCTTACGTCTTTTTTAAAGAGGAAGGAAGCGAGCAGGCAGGCCAAAGAGAGGAGGAAGGAGCACGGAAAAAATGACTCGGTTGTGGTGCACCCTGGTGAGTGGTAGTTGGGTCAGTTGCCTCCAAAGGAGCACAGGCCACACATCCCTGGGTTCGAGTCCCCGGTCCAGGAGGAAACAACCAGTGTGAACAATGAAACAAAAAAAAGAAAGAGAAAAACACTTCTTCCTTCTCTTTCTTCCTGTCAGCCTTCTCGCCTTCATTCCTGAAGGTACCTTTCTTTTAAAAAAAGTTTGTCTGGCTGTTCATTTGGTTGTTCCCCCAGCTCTGCCCCTGGTCCTGAACCCAGGTCCTTGGGTTTCATGTGGACTGCGCCCCAACCGCAGACGTAACGCCCGGGCCAGCAGGGGGCATCCAGCTCCCTTTCCAGCAGCGACCAAATCAGGGTTCCTTCCACTCGTGGTGGCAGTCTGAGCAACAGGACAAGAACAGGAGGGCACCCGCAGTGCAGCTCGTCTTGTCAGGCAGGGCGGCAGGGCGACATGAAGGGGAGGGAGAGAGGGAGAGGGGCGCGGCCCCCATCCAGCGGGCGGCTCCCAGCAGGAGCAGGCGACGGCCAGCAGGGGGCGCCGGAGCCTGTTTCCCTGCCCTGCTCTGGGCGAAGAAGGGGGCTCCTGCAAAGGGGATGTCTTGAAGAAACGCTCCAGGGTGGTGAAAACTGGTTCTCCTTGCTGTGGGCCTACCTAGGTCAGGCTGGGGCTTCTTGTCGCCCACGTGCACGATGGTGCTGCTGTAGCTGCACTGGCTGGTGAGGGACACCACGCTCCCTGCCTTGCCGGGCAGTGTCAGCGGCGGCAGGTGCGTGCCAACGCCCGCCTGGCTGCTCACCGTGGGGGGCGACGCCACTTCTGAGAGAAGGGAAAGCAGACACAAAAAATAAAACTTAGGGAGTTACAAACGCCACTGTCAGTGAGCAGTCTGCCCAGCGGGCTTTGCTGGCAGAGGCGGGGGGGGGGGAACCCCGAGTCCCTGGGAGGAGGCAGGAGGCTGGGCCGGGGCGCCCTGGGTCGGGGCTGCTGATGGATGCTGCAAGCAGCCTACCTCCCGCCCTTCCTCCCTCCCCGCAGGCCGCTCGCAGTCACAGTGCTTGGCTGGCAGTGGGACTCCACTGTGACCGTCACGCCCCGGCATTCGGCGCAGACGGGGCTTGTGAGTGCGGGCGCACTGACTGACGTCGAGGCCAGAGCTCGTGCTGCCCACGGGCACGCTGGCACTCAGGCCCCGCAGCCCAGCTGGTTCTGGCAGAGCCCAGAACCCGGCACCTCCAGCTGGGAAGGGGCTGCAGTCTCTAACGTAAATGCTGTCCCTGAGACACTCCGCCCCCAGAAGGGAAGAGGGCCCAGGACCAGCTGCGTGGGGACAGTGAGACGGAAGCACCTCCGGGGGTGGCCTTGCGCTTGTCACTGGCCCTCTGCGCGGGCGTGTGTGCGGGGAACTCGCACTTCCTCTTCAGGGTGACCGCCTCGCTGCAGCTCTCCAGGTACCTGTGGCGGGAGGGGCTCATGTAGCGTGGCTGGGGACCCCGAGCCGCAGCAACGCGGGGCTGGCAGGGGCCACACCTGATGACACTGTCCAGGCAGCTGATCTGCTGGTAGGAGCCAGCGGGCTGTGTCCTGCAGCCCAGCTCCTCGGGAGGACCAGCTGCGGGGATGCCAGTGCTGGAGCCGTCCTGTTCCAGGCCCGGGACAGCGGTCCTCTGAGCAGGGGTGCTGCCGTGCACGTCTGAAAGCCAGAGCCCCCCATGAGCACCTGCCTCCCGCCAAGAGAACCTCTAGGGCCTTCTGTCCGCCTAAAGGAAGGCTGCTGGACTCCAGGCGGAAGCCTGCTGGGCAGGGGCGGAGGGCCTGCCTCTGCGGGTTCGGGGCCCGAGGTCCACTGTCCCAGCATCGGGCTCAGCAGCTGGAGGGTTAGTTCTTACTTAACCCTGAAATTTGGGGGCCACTGAGATCCCAGGAGCTGTTTGTTCAGCCAGACTGCCTGCTGGGCAGGGTCTTTCATGTTTTTCAAAGGAAAGGTGCAGACAGGAAGGAAGGTGAGTAGGTGGGCAGGGAGAGAAGCGGAAGGAAGGCTTAACTGTATTTAGCTGCTCCTCTTGGCTGCCCCCCACACCCCAGCATGTATGTTGACTACACTGGCCAGAGGCTGCAGACTTAACTGCTGAGCCACCAGGGTGCGCCGAGGGTCAGTCTTAACCACAACCAGTGGTCCTCACTCTAACAAGTGCCTCCCAGGAAGGTGGTGGTGCCTCTCTGCTCCTGTCCTCACAGCTTGCTCCCCCGGGAAGTAAGGCAGAGCCGTGTCCTGCTCATTAGCGTGTCCTCTCCCCCCAGCACAAAGAACATGCATCATGTCCGCCGGGGTGACACGCACACCTCCATTGCCTGAAGGCCACAAATCCTGACCAAGAGGAGATGGGGCAGTACAGAGGGCGCTCGGCCCCGAAGACCCCACAGGAGGCATCCTGGTGGAGCCAGGGCCCGAGCGCCACGGGCGAGTGAAAGAGCCCAGCGAGGACGAGGCTGGGTTTGTGTGTGTGCCCGAGTGTGCACGCAGCGGGTGGAGCCCGAGCTGGAGGGCGTGAAGGTGCAGCGCAGGGCAGGGGACTGGGCTGAGCGGGAGGCTGGCGGCGCTGGGTCTCCAGCCCGACGGCTCAGGCTTGCCCGTGTGAGGACAGTGTGCCAGTGTGCACTCGTGGCCACAGCCAGCTCAAGGCCAGCAGGGCGCCAGGTGTGCGCTGGCAGAGGGAGCCCGACCAGGAGCCGCCCCGCTGCCCAGGGTGACAAAGCGCAGGCCCAACGGACCTGCGGGGGCGGCGTTCTCTTGCTCTCCGGACTGGCCAGAGCCGGGCCGCCTCTGCTTCACCTTGCTGCCCGTTTTGTACATTTCCTTCAAGAGAAACCAAAGCAACAGGTTACGGGGTCTGGCAGGTGTCAGCACTGCAGCCGGTCCCAGGTGGGAGCCGCACACAAAGGTAGCTCTGAGGAGCAACTACCGACAATGGGCGACACACAGCCACGCGGCCCTCTGCCCGCCCCACGGTGGGCCCCGCCACTGCTCCCGGGCCCGCCGCCACCCCAGCTAGGAGCTCTTCACTGAGACCTGAAGCTACGTGGCTGGGATCCCACGGGCCTGCGGCTTCAGGCACCGCATGACGCCGCACCAGGCACATCCCCAGGGAGCGGACCGAGCGGGACCTACGGCTCTCATCTGGCGGGAGTCCTCCTGGCCGTTGCTGTCGCTGGAGGAGGTCTGGCTCATGAGGTGCTCGTGTGACCCGTTGCTGCCCAGGCTCCCGTAGCCACTGGAGCCGCTGTGGGGGATGGGCTGCGGAGACAGGCGTGCGGAGGACATAGGGCGCGGCCGGCTCCCGCGGGAGCTGCGGGGCAGCCGTGGCATTGGCTTGAGGCTGGACCTGCCAGGGGCTCACGGGCGCGAGTTCAGAGCTGTGTTCCCGTGCACCCACCGCAGTCAGCCCTAGAAGACTCCGCCAAAGGGCCGAGCCCAGGCTGCTGCGCTGGTTCTGTTTCTCCTCTTTCCCCTCGTCTTGTGCTGTCTGAGAAGCTGAAGTGATCCATTACAGGAGTGGCCCCAGCAAGCACACGCATTTTCCTAAGTATTTCCGAGGCCCCTCGGGCCTCCGGGTGATGGTGTGGGGTCCTGGATTCAAGTCACCCCACCTGCCCGGGGACAGCCACGCCAGGCCCGTGCCCAGGACTCGGGGCTGAATGGGGATGCAGGGGCCGTGGCATGACCCTTAGCTGCTTGTGGGACTCAGACACACACCCCGTGTGCCAGGCTGGGGCTGCCCCCACCGGGGCAAGCTAGAGGCGCAACCCCCAGGCCAGCGGACTCTGCTCAAGCTGGCCAGGGCACAGGGCACAGGGCCAGGCCAGACGGAGCCAGTCCAGCCCGAGGAGGTGGGGCCGGGTGTGGAGAGGCGGGCGGGCAGCACCCACCTGCAGCAGCAGCCGGCGGATCTGCTCTGTGAGCTGCTGCACGCCGGGGTGCTGGGCCTGCTCCTCCAACGGCGGCTGCGCCGTGAACACGTCCTCATTCAAAGGGCCCCTGCAGGGTTCGCACCGTTAGTGGCACAGGGCCCTGCTGGCCGCCTTCTCCCGCAGACCGCCCGCAGCACTCCTCCCAGCGGGGCGCCGGCAGGGAGGCCACCTGGGTCCTGGTCTGCCGGCCTGCCCTGAGCCACTGCTGGGGGACGGGTCCAGGCCCTGGAGACACTCACACCCTGACTCTGTGTCTCCCGATGATGAAGGAGATCTTCCGGCTCCACGGGTTGATGAAGCTGGACCAGCTGGTGTCCAGTGTGATGTACTCCCCGTTCCGGGCACGGAACCGAATGGGCGAATAGTCGAAAGGCTGCCCACCGGACTGCACAACTAGAGTGCCAACAGAGTGGGCGTGAGGAGCCTCCAAGGACGGAGACCCCCGGGGAGCCCAGCTTCGACTTCAGCTTAGAAACCCGCTCTGCTGACACCCCCAAAGCCACCGCTCTAACCCCGTTCTGCTTGGAGGTGCAACAAGGGGCTATCTGTGGCGGCGACTTCGCAGACACAAGACACATCCCTGTTGGCTGTCACTGGCCTTCTCCAGGGGACACTCGGCGTCATGTGTGTTTGTGAGGCCTGCGCTCGCTGGGGACACATGTCGTCTGCCCCCCCGGCTGGGGCAGTTCCTCCCTCCCAACAGCCGTGCCTCAGCCCCTCCTCCCACAGGAAAAACGAGGCTGAGGGCCAGGCCCAGGCCACAGGGGCCCCATGCGGCCTGCCGCTCGAGGGCCTCCGGAGCAGCCTGGCGCACAGGGCGGCAGTCTCTGGGCCGGGGAAGGACCTACTCTTCCTGTGAATGGCGAGCATCAGGGCCCTGTCGCTGGGGTGCAGCTGCAGGAGCACTGGGGTCCCCGTCAGGTCCTGCGGGAGGTAGCCCAGCAGCGGGACGGCCCTGCAAGGAAGCACACGGCTGTCACCACCCCGGCGGCTGGCCGCCCGGGACCCGCACTTCTGGACACGTTCTAGAGCAGCTCCAAGCAGGAGGACACAGTCCTGAGAGCCGTCTCATTCACTGGGAGCAACTCAAGACTGCAGATTCCCCGGAGACCCAAACTGAGGAACCGGACGAGAAAGTGCCAGACGAACGCGCAGACAGGCCTGCGGCGCCCACCAGCCTGTCGCAGGAGCAGGCCCAGGGCGGCCGGGCACGCTTCGGGTGCCATGTCCTGAAGACTGAGTCACAGTAACGTCTGCTCTGTTCTAGGACCCTCTCTTCGTGCCGCCCACCTGCCCGCTGGGGCCGGGGGCGGGGTGTTGCACGTCCTGCCTGGACCGAGAAGCCCCGTCCGTTTCCAGCTCGGCCGCTCTCTCCTCCAAGCCCTGGCCCATGTCTAGCAGGGAAAGGTGACTCCTGAGGGGCTGCGATGCTGTGGGGCCCGGGCTACCCCTCAGCTCTTCGCTCCGGAGGGTGTTCGAGAGCTCCGCTGACGGCCAGGCCGACTCCTGAGCTGCTCTCAGCTCTCTGGAGGCGTTTTCCTGCATCCGCAGGCGCTTGCGGGAACTGCTCTCCCGCCAGCACGGGCAGGCCCACCTCAGAGTGGCAGTGAAGCCTCCACACCCTGTGCCGCGACGCCCTCCTGAGCTGGCGCTGTCTTTGACTCTCCTCCGTCTGAGGCAGCGCTCTGGGTCTTGTTTTCTCTTCGGACGGGATGTACAGAATGTTCCTGGCACCTACTCTCTCAGGTCAAGGTCTGGCCAAGGGGCGGAGGACGAAGGGGCGAAGGGAGAGGAGCATGGGGCATAGGGGCGAGGCTTTGGCTCTCTGCCAGCAGCCCGGGCCCCATGGGCCGGGCTGCGCAGCTTTGCCAAGGACACCTCTGCATACTGCAGGCCGTAAAGCCGGCACCTGCTCAGGTGTGCACAGACGCCAAGGTGGCCTGCAGACAGGAGCGCGCAGGCTCCAGGTGCGAAGTCGTCCGAGGCTGCCCACAGATGCAGCTGCAGCTCCAGGAGCCTGGCCGGGTGGGGCGGGTGGGCCTGGCACCCTCCCCCGGCCCGGTCCTGGGCTGCAGGCAGCTGGTCCCAGCGGCTCTGGCGCAGTGCCTTCCCGGAGGTCCCCAGGCCTGCGTCCAGGGGTGGGCACGGGGTCCGGGGGAGGGCCACGGGGAGGCCCCCTTGATCCTGGACAGTGCCTTGGAGGTGACCGGGGCCTTTCATAAAGCCCAGCCTGCGCGCCACCTGGGTCACTCAGCGTCTTCTGAGGAACTTTCTCAGGCGTGTCCCTGACCACGGCCGGGCTAGCAGCCCGCTCCGCAACTGCACACTGTGCAGAGGGACGCCCATGGCCCTGGCCCTGCACCAGCTAACTGGACCCTCGAGCACTCAGCTCCCAACTCCGATAGCCCCTTTCCCATCAGTTACAGCGCTCAGTAGCACCTGGAGTCACATGGGACTCTGGGGGGAAGGAGGGGACCCCCCCCCAGCAGGATGTAAAGACAGGCTTGGTGAGAACAATGACTAGCTCCCCAGAAGGTCTCATTAACAAACCCTCAGGGGTTCACACCTCAGGAAGTTCCCAGCGTAATGCTAGAATTAATTCTTTCATGTGGTTCAAGGTGGCTGTGGATTGTCACACAATTTAAACATCACAAGGCCTCCCTACACAGTGTCAATGTCAAGAACATGAAGGTTTTTCAGCTTCACTTGTTAAAAAATGGCCTGCTCCGTCAGGTGAGGGACTAGGGAGGCGGACAGCAGGGTGGCTTCCAAGACAAGAACGAGTCAGCGGCGTGGGTGGCAAGGCGCCTACCTTTCGTCGATGTCCTGGAACAAACAGTTTGGCGTATGCGTGGTCGTGAAAATCCTCTTTTCCGGAGGGATTCTGGGGGCTGAAAGAACAGAATTTTACAGCGATGCCTGGTTCTAAGTAAGAGCGTTTGATGCAGCCCCACCGGATGGCCAGGAAACTGAGAGACAGAGCTGGCCATGCGGAGGGCAGAGTGGACCCTGGAAGAGCCTGCACTGTGGACCAGGTCAGTGCTGGGCAAGGAGGCGTGTGAGCAGCCACGTGGCGAGAGCCGGCTTCTCACGAAAGCGTGCTGGGGGGGGGTGCTCGTGACTGGAGAGGACGAAGGACCTCGTGATTTAAAACACGAGTCAAGTATTTGGATTCAAAATTCTCGGCAGATGCCACTGCACGGGGACTTCAGTTTCTGAGGTGGACAGAGGGGGCGTGGGATCTGCTGAGGGCAAATCACGCACCCAGAATTTTCCTCAGCCCCCACATAGGGGCAAGGCAGCCCAAATTCCAGATGCTGTCGTTCTTGCTAGGGTCATTTCAGGGACTAGCCTGTTAGAATCTAAGGAACCCTCTAAATCTTGGTGAGTAGTCAGAGGAGCGTATTGTCTGTGCTGGAACTTTCAACCAGACATGTGGAAGAAAGACACAGAGAGAACAGCACTGCCATCACTCCAGTGTGCCCTTCAGAGGCGGCATCTCCAGCCACTGCAAAAACGACCTTAAGTACAAGGAGGCAGGGATGACAAGTCCCGGGGTTAAGCAGTCATAGATGGCACCTGTTTTCAGAGAACTATGGAATCACGTGACCTGCAGCTCCTGCAGGAATGCAGCCCATCCAGTGAGGGGTCAAGGAGGGGCTCCATCAAGGTGGGAGAGCGTCTGGCGCCCAGTGAGCTTTAAAACCCAGACTGGTTTTTGTGGGGTGCTGAGGCGCGGGCAGGACAGCACAGGCCCCAGAGACACGCTACGGTGGGGGTTCGCAGGCAGAGGCGGGGGTGCTCTTCAGAGAGCCGCAGGGCTGCAGGAGCCTGCTGGGGGGCTGGGTCAGGAGGCCGGGGCCATGTGGGGAGGGAGGCACGCCCAGCACACGAGCTCCTCGGGTCAGGAGCTCTGGGTCCTCAGCAGACTGTGGTATCCTGACTTCGGGGCACGGGGGCAGGCCTGGCGGGCTGTTCTCACGACGTGGACAGGCAGGGCATAGGGAGGGGACCCAGTCACGGCCCTGGCTGGACGCAGACAAGACCCTCAACTGACTAGGAGGTGGAGTGGCAGTGCCAGGCGAGGGTTCGGCGCCGCGGGGCACCCGGTCCGCGGGCAGCCTACCTTCGTAGCCCGAGTGCACGCGCTCGGCCAGCAGCACGCAGCACGGCTGGCCCCCCGCTGCCTGTGGACCCCGCACCTTCACGAGGTAGGGCGTCATGCGGAATGGCTGGTAGCGGACGCCGCTCTCGCGGCTGCTCCCGATGCTGTGGAGGGGGCTCGGTCAGGACGGGCCGCCCACCAGGTGAGCTGCCCTCCCCGTGGCTGGGGTGGCTCCCGTCCTTTCGGTTGTGGGAGCCGCCCCGGGAGCGGAGCAGGCTCCTCGTGGGACCAGGCCTGGGACGCACGGTCAGCATCAGGGCCTCTGCCCTGCCCGAGGAGCCGGCAGTTCTGTCATCCACCTTGATTTCCAGTGACGCGGAGGGACGTCGCTGCCAGAGTGCGGGCAGGGGGCGCGCACACGTCTCAGGGGATGTTACTGGGGAAAGCCACTGCTCAACACCGGGGGCCGGGCCCCAACTTCCGGGCACGTGGTGCCTGGCCGATGTGACCCCTCCAGCCCCAGCTGCCTCAGTCGAGACGCTCCTATCTCTTGAGAAGTTTTGACTTCTGTCTGCAGACGCACACTCTGGGGGCCGCTGGATGGTTCTAACTAACTAGGAACTAACGCTGATGGTTCAAGAAAAACAACAGGGGGCCCACAGGTCACTCCTGACAGCGCAGCAGGGGCGCCCGGGCCACCCTGTGAGGCCTAGGGCTAAGGGACACTACGGGGCCTCCGGACCACGCACTTTGCAAGGGCACGTCCATGGGGAGCGAGTCACATGCTCGCCTCCCTGTGCACGCGAGTTGGGGTTTACCAGTGAGTTTCATCCAGACTTTTCGGGGTTCCCTATGCTGCAGGTGTGGTGCCGTGTATCTGCGCCCACATCTGCACCTCCCGGCCTCCGCAGGGCACGTGGGAAATGTGCCACCACCCTCACTTAGGGAGCCCTGCACAGGCTTACCTGACTCGGCAGAAGAAAGGCTTCTCCTCCATGCGTTCTTGAGCAAAGGGACCTAGAAGAAAAGTGCAAGGTCATTTGTCTAAGTAAACAGTGGACACACAAAGTCTGTTTCTCTGCAGTCCAGGTGCGAATGCATAAAACCGACCTGCTGGCGATCAGAATTTACTATGCCTGTCGCTACAGTAAGTCGTGCGCATGTGCACGTGTGTGTACGATGTGTGTGTGTGCATGTGTGCGTGCATGTAGGGTGTGCGTGCGTGTAGGATGTGTGCACGTGTGCGTGCATGTAAGATGTGTGAACGTGTGTGTTTGCAGGATGTGTGTGCACATGTGTGTGCATGTAGTGTGTGCACATGTGCATGCATGTAGTATGTGTGCATGTGTGCGTGATGTAGGGTGTGCATGCATGTAGGATGTGTGCGCGTGTGCGTGCATGTAGGGTGTGTGCATGTACACACATGTGGCAGACCAGCCCTCAATGTAACTGACCAGGAGTCAGGCATGTGGAAATAGTACATCTGCTGCCACAAACACACAGCTGATGAGAATCTGCTCTGGAAGAAGTTCTGCTAAAGCACAGAACTTGTTAGAAAGCCTGAGCGGTTCAAGCTGCCTGCAGCGGGGGCTCTGCTGTAAGAGGTAACTCGGGCACTCACAGCTCACATCCACACTGCTGGTGACAGCAAGTCACTGTGGAAGCTCCACCGCTACCATCAGGGGAGGGACAGGTGCTTCCCTGACAGAGGAACTTTTTGAAAGAAATCTCAGACTTTGATCTTTCACATACCATTCTCTCTCCTCAAAAGGAGCCAGGGAAAGTGGACAGTTGCTGGGAAGGGAAGTGACACAGAATTATGGGCCTGGAAAGCCTGGGGAATTCCCTGCTGCTCCTTTTCATGGGGACAAAAATGCAGTCACGACCGACTCAGGAGGCGGCCCAGCCCGCGTGTGGTCAGCACCTCCCACGCGGGACCGTCTGACCAGTGCTTGGCCTGTCTGCGAACTCTCCCGACCTGACCAGACAGGTCTTGGGGTGGAATCTCGGGGAAGTGGACAGCCCTGTCTCTGAAAGAGGACTGAGCTTTCCTCTTTCTGGAGCAAAAGCTTTGTGGTCCCGAGTAGCCTGTGAGAAAGAGGCAATGCTGAACTTCGGCGGTGACTGTGCCGCCCCCGCCCGCGGACCTGGAGCGGGCAGCTGGGTTTCAGAGGCGTCCAAGGTCCAGCAGGTGGTGAGAGTGGCGGAGAGGTGTGACCTGAGCCCAGGAGGAATGAGCGATGGGTGCGGGGACCCGCGCAAGTCTGGCTCTTGGCCACAACGGTGACTCCTGGGTGTCTGCACTTGCGCTCGCCCTAGGCTCTCAGCGGTCAGAGCCCCACGAGGGGCAGTGATGGGCCCAGCACAGGAGATACGCCACAGGACTTACTTCAAAAGGGGGCTCTGCTGGCTGCCCTGGCCACTGAGTGTGGGCGGGCTGCAGGGACGGTCTGAGCAGCCCAGGACCCTCCATCTCCGGGTCTTCTGCAGGACCCTGCGTCATGTCTTACTGATCGTGTAAGATCAGTCCCCACTACACCTCACTCAGGTGCCTCGTTACGACGCTCTGTTAAGGACAGACCCATGTGGGGCGGTGGGTACTCCGGCCGTGAGTAGTGGGGGAGGCACTGCAGTTCGGGGTTGTGTGAGCAGTCTCTAGGGTGTCCCCACAAACCCTAAGTCACACAAGAACGCACTTCCCATGCTGTCTCCACCTTATATCACGCATGCAAGGGCTGCTCATGGAAAAGCGTCCCTGCAGTTCCAGCCTCCCCAGTCAAGTTGGAGGAGGACGGGATGCACACGCAAGTGCGAGTGTCCTGGGCCCATGAGCTGCTGGGAAAGTGAGGACAGAGCAGGCGGGCTCCCCACTCCCCCCCAGGCTGACTAGGTGGGCAGGGCAATTCAGCAGCAGACCCAGGCAGAACCTGGCAGAGGTGCCCAAAGTGGGCTCTGGGGACCAGGAGGGTGGCAGCCAGCTGTGGGGAGATGGGAGGGTCAGGACGGGCACGAAGCCCAATAGGAGGCAGATCGGCTAGGGACACTGCAGGCCCATAGCCTGGGAAGCTGCCCACCCAGAAGACTCAGATAGGCTCCCCGCCTACAGACAGGCTCCCCCCTGCAGGCAGGCTCCCCACCTGCAGGCAGGCTCCCCCTCGGCAGACAGGCTCCCCTCTGCAGACAGGCTCCCCCCACCGCAGACAGGCTCCCCCGCTGCAAGCAGTCTCCCGCCCCGCAGACAGGCTCCCCCGCTGCAAGCAGGCTCCCCCAATGCAGACAGGCTCCCCCGATGAAGACAGGCTCCCCCAACTGAAGACAGGCTCCGTCTTGCAGAGAGGCCCCAACTGGAGGAAGATGTCCCCTTGCCCCACCCCCTGCTCCCTGGCCGGGCCTCACCTAATCCGTTGCAGAAACTCCAGGGTGGGAGCTTGTATGGGGTGGTGGCGCTGTGGAACACACTGACGTCATGGGGCGCGAGGAACTCCACAAACTTGGAGCCGTAGAAGGCGTCTCTCTTACAGCAAAAGATGGAGGCCACTTGGTGAGAGACGTACAGCGTCTTCCCAGTCACCAGGGACACGGCTGCAGCGAACATGTCCTGCAGGGGAGGGCCGGCACTGGTGAGATGGCAGGGCCCCCGAGGGACAGCCCGAGGCTGGAGAGTGGGCTGGAGCAGGACGCTGAGCGGAGGGCCGGGGATCTGGGTCCTCGACTCGGCCCTGACCAGAGCAATTCTTCCCTCCTGTTAGATTCTCTGCGGTCTACACGGGATGGTATGTGAGAAAACTGGGGTCTCCTGGCCAGAAGAGATACACACACATACAGAAACACACAGACACAGAGAAACATTGACAGATATAAAAAGACACAGACAGACACCTGCAGACACAGACACACACAGACACACAGACACACAGACACACACACACACACACACACACAAGCAGTCCGAGTGGAGTCAGTGGGGCCAAGTGACTCCCATGAAACAACCAAGTCTGTGGTACACCTGCGACTCTTCGTCAGTCTTGAAGGCATGAAGTCCTCTCCCAGAGCCCCAGCCTCTAGGGTGGCCGAGCCACTGGCCAGAGGAAGAAGGCCCACCGGGCCCGAGCTCACCGCGTTCTTGTCGATGTGCGCGCAGGTGAAGCGCGCGACCTCCTCGAGGGAGCAGACGGGCGCGTCGGCGCTGCAGGGCTGGCCCTCGCCGCACGTCAGGAGCTGGTAGTACTCCTCGCTGGCTGCGGAAAGACAGGAAGGGTCTGAGCAGCTCCCAGCTCTTACTTCCCCTGGGAGCCCGAGAGGACAGACGCAGAAACGTGAGGCCAAGCAAAAGAATCTGGAATTTGTTCCTGAAAACTTCAGAGGCCTCTGAGTACGGAATTTTTCAAGACGAGTACATTACCTAAGGTACTATGGCCACAGACTTCCACCGCTTACGCTGTCCCCATGAGTCGTTAATCCTGGTGATGGGTCCGCACATAGAGCCCAGTCCCTGCCTCGCCTCCCTGCCATCCGCACAGCCAACTGTGCACAATGCAACCTGGAGATGCGGGCCGTGTGTCCTGGGCCTGTCCCGTGCGGCTCTGGGGTGACAGACCCTCTCCTGCACCACCGTCCCTGAGCGGGGCAACAGACCCGCCTGCAGCGGAACCAGACTGGTGTCGGGTCAGCCTCGTCCGCGCTCTTAGGGCGCTTTCCTGCTCCGCCACCTAACAGTGCACCCAAGCCCACCCCGAGGGGGGGGTGCAGCCTGCACCTGGGGGCCCCTGGGGTCGAAGGAGGCACTGTGCCTGTGGGCTGAGAGGCCACCACAGGGACGTACTGGTCTGTGGACAGAGCACGAACTGCTGAGCTGAGGTGCGGAGACGCTCTACAACAGCATCCTTTAAGGCGGTACCCCCGGTTCTCTCCCGCTGCTTTCTGAGGGGAGCGCCCCCGGCCAAGTGCTGGGGCCCCAGCCTGAGCAGTGCACAGCCGCCTGTCACGGGCGCCAGCTCTGGTCTGGGCCTGGAGATGCTGGACCCGGAACAGGGCTGCACCCAGCCCAGGGCACGGCAGCTCTGTGTTTTAAACAGGTTTATTTTACCTCCTGCTTTTCTACCTGCCTTTTCCCCCTTTAAAAGCTAAGTACGACAGAAACTACTGAATTGAGGTTTCCAATCCACGGCTGCTTCGCCGGACTCTGGGAGTCCCTCCGCCACTTCAGGTCGAGCCTCAGAAGGCCAACACACGCACGCTGTCATGGGGGATTCTCAGCGGATGGAGCAACGCTCCGCGTACCTTTCACCTGCTTCACACTCCGCAGGGCGTACTTCAAGGTGGCCAGTGTGCTGCCTCTCCCCTTGGCCTTCTTGTCTGCAGGGAGGTGGACCTTCAGCTCCTTCAGTGTCCTGACCAGCTCCTCGTGTGTGTCCACTTGGGCAGACTGTTCACTGCTGATGGTAGAAAGGTGGTCAGACGCAGGCTTCCACGGGCCTGTCCGCAGTGCGCTGGGCCCGGCTCCCCAGCCAGGCATCACGACTGCTAGGGCGGCATTCTTGGTGCAGCTGCGACCTGGCCCTGACAACTGAAGCTAGTGCACCCTTGCCCACCACGACAAAGCAAAACCGTTTACACGCCTGGGCCGGCGGGAGGCGAACGCCCATGAGCAAACGGCTGCAGCCCAGCGGGCCTTGCGGAGGCCCCTCCACCCACAAGAAGCAGCTATGCCCGCAGGGTTGATTGCAGAGCCAGGCCTTCCCAGGCCCAGACAGAATCATCAAGCCACAGGACGGCAGTGGAAGCAAGTGCTTCCTGGGGCCTGAACACCAGTGACGAGGGCAGAGAGACCATTGTTACAGGAGGATCTCCAAACTCAGGGACAACAACGCCCGAGGAAGGCAGGTTGCTGAGCGCCCTTGGAGGGGAGTCTCTGAGTGAAGGCTGCAGAAATCAAGGGGAACCAGCCATCAGAGGACCACTGGGCCCACCTGCCTGCCCGGGAGCTGCATTCTGCTCCCACTGTGGTAGGCAGACATCTGTGGCTGTGGAATTATGGACACACTAGGTATTAAAAGGGTGAGGAATGCTCCCGAGAACATGTCTGAGACACAGACACGTCATTTTAGCTAGACGGGAGCCGTGTCAGCACTGTGAGCCTGCGTGCAAACAGGCGTGTCTGAGAGGGCGAGCCTGCGGCCACACGGAACCAGCTGTGCAGACTGACAGATGTAGTCACTGGAAGAAGTCACATCACCTAATGCTCCCCCAGGAACTGATCTCTGGGCTTCTCCAGAGGCCCTGTGTCCAGGAGCACCGCGCCTCACCTGCAGCCACTCGCCGACGGGCTGTGTCCCGGCGTGGCCATCAGCAGGCCGAGGGCAGCCGGTCTGCAAGGAAGAGAGAAGGCAAACTCAGTAGCTGCCCGTCCCGTCCACGCCCCGTCCAGTGATACCAGGCTGGACCACAGGAAGACAATATTAAAAACAGGAGGCTGAGCTAAACCCAGAACAGAAAACCTTCAGCTGCTAGCAAGTGAGTTACTGGGGTAACAGTCTCAGGCCACAGCATTGGGTTCATTTTCTGTCAACCGCTCAGCATCAGTCAGTGTGACAGCGGCCTGCCAGGTCACAGGCTGCCCGCCTCCGAGGCCTCTTCTGCTCAGTGAACACAACCTATGGGCCATCGGGTCCCCAGAGCCCACAGTGGCACTGAGGCGAGAAGGACATTTGCTTGTAAATCTGTTATTCGGACCCAGAAAGATTTTCAAGCATCTGGAGGACACTGATGACCAGATCAAAGGTTTCAGATGCACCACATTACAAGGGAGAGGAGACGCAGAGAAGCAAGCCGTCGGCCGGGGGCTGGAGTTCGACTCACTCCTGCTGGGTGGCGGCGGCCGCCACCAGCACCTGCAGCTCCCTGCCGCCGCCGTCGCCATCGCTGCCCGGCCAGTCCCGCCCCGAGGAGCCGTTCTCATTTCCGCTGGGGGCCCCGCTCATGTCCACGTCTTCCTGGAGTGGGGCACCGGGCCTGGGCTCCAGGGGCTCCTTGGGGCTGTCGCCAGGGCTGGTGGGGAACCCAGTGTGTCCTTTCATGTTGCTCCGGACGAACCTGGCGACGAGAGAGCGTCAAGTGTTACAAGGAGGCAGCCACGGAGGGGCGGACCCCTGGCCTCCCCTCCAGGTCTCAGAACGCGCTGCTAGTGACGGGCCAGCCATGGGGTTCCGCTGGCTCCCGGCTCCGGGTGTCTGCCGGCACAATTAGGAAGGCAGGGTCAGCAGCCACAGCCCAGCACGGAGATGCTGATGGGCGAGTCTGAGGGCGAGAGGGTATGGATGACCACCTCCAGGTCAGGAGCCAGTGGGCGAGGAGACACGTCGGGAATCCCCAGCCTCAGCACCACGTGGGGAGGAAGGCCTGGAGGTCCCGGACTGTGCTCCCCCTACCCAGGGGGTTCCATGAAACGCAGAATGTACCCCCAGCTCCCATGGGCTCACAGAAAGAGGCCATGGGCAGGGCTCCGGCTGACACGGAGACCGCGACAAGCTGGAGGGAGTCAGACACCGCGTTCCCTTGCAGATGGAGCCCTTCTGGGAAGGAAACCACCCACGGTGACGGAGCCTCGCAGGAAAGCCCTCTGGCTGGGGCAGAGGCGCACCTGCTGACCAGGGGACTCTGAATACAGGGCTGAACGCATACACAGGGGACGAGCGGAGCGTCAATCCCGTGAAAACGACATTTTCTTGAAAAAGAACACGCAGATCCGATCAGGGAAAAGAAGCAGGCCGCCTGCAGCGGGCCGGTGCTACTGCCCTGGGCGGAGGCGCCCTACCGGCCCTCGGCAGGCCCGTCCCCTCAGCTCCGGGCGGCACGGGCACAGGGCAGAGGGCACTTCTGCTGCGCTGCAGGCCGCTGCGCATCGGCTCCTGAGTCACAGACCCGAGGCCAGCAGCAGCCCAGGGAAGTCGAGGTCACAGCAGGCAAGCCTAGCACACGGCCCTTCCGAACATCTGTGAAAGTTCTAGCTCGTCCAGAGAAAGGCGCTAACTCTGGGGAAGGGAGATTCAGCACAAAGACTAAGAGAAAACGGAAGATTTATAAACTTGGGAAGGTCCCGCCTCATTACTCGTGAAGGAGATGAAACGATGAGGCCACCTCTGGGAGCAGGGCCACCCAGCGCCCCGGCTCCGAGGTCTCTCTGGTGGGCCCCCGCAGCACGTGCAGCTCGCACCCCCTCGCCGCTCAGGAGCAGGTCCACGGACACGCTCTTGCACACGTATGGACGTGTGAGCACGGCTGCGACGAGCCCAGTGCTGGAGGCCGGGCCTCAGCCAGAGCCACCCCGTGGGGGGAAAGCGCAGCTGTGGCCCACAGGAGGCGTCCCGGCCCAGCAGTGGAGCGCTGCCCCCAGAGCGCACACAGCAGGCCCAGCCTGGGGCCGTCCTCCAGGGCAGATGCACGCACTGCTGCGGGGCTGGGAGGGCGCCCTGCGGTGTCCCTGGGGCTGGAAGCACAGGGCCTGGGACCCTGAAGGGGGACTGCACGCTCCCATTCAGAGGGAGCCCAGACACCTCCGTGGGGAGGATCTGACGGCAAGGAACCAGTGAGAAGAACGCGATAGCAGAAACGGCAGCAGCTGACTGGCCGGCGCCATGCGTGCCACGCCCCCTCCGTGGGCGGCTCCTGCTGGGGGGGTGGCGGGGTGGGGGGGAGGGCACTGCAGCAGGCGAGCTAACGGTGAGTCTACAGAGGAAAGAGAGGGCAGGGGAGGGCAGGTACCGTGTGGGGGAGGGGAGGGTGGACAGGTGACATCTGTCCCTGCTCCCGAGTCACTATGGTGGTCCTGATCACATTCCCAGGCCTGCAGCCATGCTGGACTCACACCCACGTGGCTCTCCTGGCTTCACACAGAGGCCACCAGGCGGCCCTGTTCCCCACCTGCTGCCAAGGGGCTGGGGAGGGACCGGGGGAGCATGCCTCCGGGGCGGACTTCAACTCTGGGACAGGGGAGCGGAGGGTCCACGCAGCCTCCTTCAAATGAGTTTGCAGTCTTTTTCTGTCCTTCCGTCCTCCTCTCTCTGACACGCTTTCTGATGACCGCGAGGGGCTCAGCACCAGCTGGTGCCTGGGAAGCAGGGTAAGGTCTCAGCAGCACGTCATGTGCACGTGTGCGGGGGTGTAAGTGTACACACGCATCTGAAATGTGCACACAGGGTGGTCTGCGTGAGCATGCTGTGCATCAGTGCTGGCGTGTGCATGTGTGTGCGAGTGTGCATCCGTGCACACGTGTGCATGTGTGTGCGAGTGTGTGTCAGTGCTGGCGTGTGCATGTGCGAGTCTGTGCATGTGTGTGCAAGTGTGCAGCAGTGCTGGCATGTGCATGTGTGAGTCAGTGCACGTTTGCATATGTGTGCAAGTGTGCGTCAGTGATGGTGTGTGCATGTGTGTGCAAGTCTGTGTACGTGTGCACGTGTGTGCGAGTGCACAGCAGTGCTGGCACATGCATGTCTGTGCGAGCCAGTGTATATGCATGCGAGTCGGTGCATGTTTGCACATGTTTGCAAGTGAGGGTCAGCGCTGGTATGTGCATGTGTGTGCGAGTGCGCGTCCGTGCTGTGTGTACATATGTGTGTGAGTGTGTCAGGGCTCTGTGTACATGTGTGCAAGTGCGCATCAGTACTGTGTACGTGTGCGAGTGTGCGTTAGTACTGTGTGTACACGTGTGCAAATGCACATCAGTGCTGTGTCTACATGTGTATGTGAGTGTGCGTCAGTGCTGTGTGCACATGTGAGCGTGAGTGTGCGTCAGTGCTGTGTGCGCACGTGCGCGAGTGCGCGTCAGTGCTGTGTGCGCACGTGCGCGAGTGCGCGTCAGTGTTGTGTGCGCACGTGCGTGAGTGCGCGTCAGTGCTGTGTATACATGTGTGTCCATGTGCGTCCGTGCTGGTGTGTGCACGTATGCGGATCTGCATCAGGGCTGTGTGTGCGCACAAGCACATGCAGTGCCTTCCACTCGCTGGCCTGCCCCGGCGCCCTGGACTCGCTCCTCCCAGTGAAGCACCAGCCTTTTGGCCCAGCCCGCTCTGCTCCGAGGAGGCTGGACTAAGACGGGCGAAGAGGAGAGGGTGAGGGAGCAGCCAGCTGGGCGCTGGCTCTGCTCTGGGCAGAGGCCAGCGCACACGAGGGCCCCGGCCCGGGCAGGGGATGGAGAAGGTGGCTGACCGCAGCAGGGGAGGAGGCAGCGGGCAGGAGGGTGACAGACAGGTCTGCGCCAGAGCACGAGCCGCCGCTGGGCAGAGCTAGGACCAGACATGGCCGCGCAGAGCAACAGCAGCACCCGGAGCGCTCAGTGCGATAAGGTGGACTGACGAGCAGCACACCGCAGGCGGCTGGGGAAGGTTAAATGACAGTCTGGACCAGGCACTTACAGTGGTCAGTCAGTGCCCACAGGGGCCCTTCACCATGGGCGGCCACTACGGGCCGGCTCACTCAAGCAGTCCTCAGAAAAGGTGGGAGTCTTGTCGCGAGAGGGCCTCTGGTGTCGCTTAAGGGACTGACTGGCCAGCTGCACACACACTGCACTCATTTCTGGAAGGAACCTTGGCTTCTGGCCCCCACGGCCAGCGCCTGCCAAGGACCATTAAGACTCACGGGCTCTTAGGCAGAAGGCAGGCTCTGCAAAGAGAGCTGCATCTGCGTGGAGAAAAGCTGCCAAACTAAACCAAGTCACCTGAAACGCCATTATTCCAGAAAGCGTATCACTCAGCACTGGCAATGAACCGACCTCATTTTGCCAACCTGGCAAAGCCAACATGTCTGTCAAAGCAGACTTTGCCTCCTGCCTTCCACAAATGTTTACCCAGTGCCCGCTGGTGCCAGCACTGCCAGGGCCCTGGGGAGCCCCTGCAGGGACGGCCGCTCATGAGCCCAGGGAGCCGGAGCCCTGAGCAGGACCGGCGTGCCTCTGAGCACCAGCCTGCCCCTCCAGGTTCCCTTGCTGCCCTTTTGGCAGATGTTGCCACTGGCTCAGTCCAGAGTGGTCAGACGGAAAGGAAAGGCGGTAAACTCAGCCCGTGGACGCCGGTCCCTGAGCACGCTGCGGCAGAGGGTGGCCTCGCGGGTGCTTGGGGGGCTGCGGGGGGAGGGGTAAGGGCGGGGCCAGGCTCACTGAGGCTGCTGATGGGCCCGTGGGGTCCCTGCCCCCTGCTCTCTGCTTTCACACGTGCAGGGTGTCCACGAGAAAGAGTAAAAACTGGGAACAAACGCACAGGACTGGTGGTAAAGGTTTCTGGAGGGCAGACCCTTGAGCTGCAGGAGCCACACACTTCGTGGAACCCAGAGTCAGGTGCAGTTCGGTTGTTTAAGATCAAGTTTTTGAAGCACAAGTAACAGACACATGCAGAAAAATCCCCGACCCCAAACTCAGGGCTCGCGGCGTGTCCATACACAGCACAGCCACACAGCCTGGAGGCCCCCGCTGCCAGCCCCACATAGCCCGGGGGCCCAGCTGGCCCCGCTCCTGTCCTCCCAGCCAACTCCACCTGCTCGCTTTCCGGAGCAGGATGGGCCGCTGCACTGAGCCACCGCCGGCTAGAACAGGCTGGCACTTCCTGGTAGAGGCCAGTCTGCTGTAATCTGGAGAAAATGTTTGTCCGAGTCAATGCAGCTCTCCATGGCAACGCGAGTAACCAGGAAAACTGACCCGGTTCCAAAGGAGCAGGTGAAGGAGGCAGGAGCTGTGCCTCGAGTTCCTAAGACCCTTCTGATGCTCTCAGCAGCTTTCAAGCCTCAGAGGAAGAGAAGGGCGGATTTAAAACTAGAAGCAGGTAGCTGTCAGCTTCCTGGCTTCAGCATCGGGACGACAAGCGACTTGGGGGGGGCGGGGGGGCTGTGAACCTCGGCTGTTCTCATTCTTTGGTGACCCTAGGACAAGGACCAGGCGCCTCCCAGGCTGTCGGGGGCGGGGGCGGGGGGCGTGCACAGCGTCAAGGCTGCTCTTGGGCACTGCTCCTAAGGCACTGGGCCTGCTCGTCACTTGACAGGCTGCCGCCACTCGCTGCCAATTTGGAGACGAGGAGCCACAGTCATGCACGGGCTACCAGAGTGCATGGGCCCCACAGACGGCGAAAACCAGGGCCTAACGGGAACCCCAGGGGCCGGCCCACCAGAGGCCCTGTCCATCCTGTCCTTGTCGTGTCTGCAGGTGAGCCGGATGTTTGGGGCGGGGAGAGCTCAGGATTATGTGATGCGGTTAGCTTTTCAACTACGCTTGTTTTCAGTTACCCTTTCTTTGCACTGGACGCTGAGCAGTCCCACCAGCTGTGAGCCTGTGGTCTGCTGAGGTCCCAGGACAGGCAGCGTCATTTAAAAAGAGGCATTTTTCTGTGAGAAATGGCACAAACCAGAGCTTTCTCAACAGGCAGATACCCCTGGGGAAACGCGACACGGTCCCCAGGCCAGAGCACGTCAGACCCAGTCCGGTCTCCGAAGAATGAAAGGGATCTAAAGGATGGGGACTGGAAGAGACCTCGGGGATGACCTAATCCGACTGCTCCCCCCATCCAGAGGAGGAAACGGAGGCCCAGGGACCAGCGTCCCCCAGCTGCCGCGGTGTGGGGGGCCTCCTCCACCCACCCTGCACCCTACAGCAGCCAGGGCTGCCTGACCCTTTACCAGAGTTAACAATGTCAAGAGGACAGTGACACAAATGGACACCCACACAGCACTATGTGGGCACATGACAGCCTTCCCTTCAAGGAGGAATCCTCTTGCTCATTTGACTCGCATGCCTTACAGAAAGGAAGTCTGTAAAAACTTGCAACCAAAAGCCCATGAGCAGAGCCTTCCCTTCCCTACTCAGTCAAACCCAGCCTGGGACCAGGAACCCCCGTGTGCGTGTGTGGTGGGGGTGGGGGAGCGGGCGTGCCCCCTTTGCAGTCAGGGAGAGGCCAGAAGTCCCGCTGTGGCTGGTCACGGGAGGTAAGTGGTGTTCATCGAAGGGCTCTGCCGTGGTGCTGGGGTGCGTAACATCTGGGGGACCTGGGGACCCGCAGCATGCAGCACCCGATGTCAGCCCTGGGAACCTCTGAAGCTCAAGCCCCTCAGGACGGGACATCCTGGCATGGGTCTGGGCCTGCCAGGGAGTGTGCCCTGTGGGTATCTGGGTTTGGGTTTCTTCATGTGTCAAGTCAAGGGGTTACCCTGGGTGATTTCCAGGGTACCTTCTGTTCTGTGTGAATCAGCTTTCCCAACCGGTTTCTTCTGTGTAGGTTACAGAAACCCTGGCAACGGATTTGTCATCCCTCATGCTGGCCTTCCTGGAGGGGGATGGCAGGCCGCCAGCCATCCCGGGGGCAGGTGCGGAACTCGGCAGTCAAGGTCGAGCCGCCCAGGAGGGCGGCTTAAGTGTCACATCACCAAGTGGGACCCCTCTCCTTCTACCCAACCTGGGAGAGAGAATATACACAGAGATAGCCCCAGGTTGGGGGAATGGGCTAGCACTCAGGGGGTGTCCTGCCCGCAGGTCCCCAGGGAACTCCTCTCTGCTCGCCCACTCCAGGCACCTAGGCTGTCCTGGTCGAGCCCCCTGTGCAGTATCCATCAGTGACCTCACACTTGCTTCTCTGGCCTCAGAGCAGGAAGTCAGCTCTCTAGGGGGTGGGGGTACCCTCCATGTCCCCCAGGGACAGTGCACTGACCCTGGAAGGCCTTCCCAGGCCCTCTCTCTCTAGGCGAAGGCTGGGAGCCTTCTTAAGAGAAAAAAGGGCCTCGAGAAGGGCCATTGGTGGCAGCTACCCTGTGGCTCTGTGACTGCTGCTACACGTTACTACACGTTACTACACGTCTCTGGGCCTCAGTTTGGTAATCTGGAAAATGGGGCCAACAGACCTCGAGCCATTTGCGAGCCCAGAAAACTCTCAGATGGCGCCTTGGAGGGCCGGGGAGCCGCAGTCCGCCCGAGCGGTTTGTCCCAGGCCCCAGGCATCCGGAAGCGGTTATGTAACCCGCGCCCCCGCTGGACGACTGAAGGCGAGGTGCCCCAGCCGGGGACCCGGCCCGCCCCGCGCGCCACTCACCGTCGAGTCGCGTCCCAGCTGCGTCCGCGTGCCCACTCGTCCGCCCGGCGTCGGTCCGTCCGCCCAGCCCACGCCCGCCGCCGCCGCCGCCGCCGCCGAGGGAAACGCGCCGCGGACCGCCGCGCCTCTCCGCCGCCACCGCTGTCACATAGTGGAAAACGTGACCGCAAGCGCCGTGCCCGCCCCCGGAGCCCGCCATTGGCCACAGAGCGGCCTCATCTGCATAGTGGGTGGGCCGAGCCGGGGCGCCCCGCGCGTCCATTGGCTGCAGCTCCCGTCAGTTTCTTTATATAAGGCGCACATGGAACTCCACGATCACCGCGTCGCTTCTCAATGAAACCGCGGCGCTCTCGTGCCCCCCCCCCACCCCCGCGAATGGTCCCTTCCACTTCCGGCCGCGGGCCTTCCATTCAGCAGGACGCGCGTCCGCCGGTCCGGGGCGCGCGGAGTGGCGCGTACCACCCCGCGCGGGGGAGCAGGCGCCCGGCCCGCCCCTGCGCACGTTCCCGGCGGCCGCCGCGCCGACAGGCCGGAGACGCAGCCGAGGGCGGCGGAGACCCCCGGCAGATGCTTCGCTCACGCGTCCGCCTTCATTCAGCTGGGCTCCTTGTTCATCCCCGCCCGGCGCCCGCGGAGCCCCGCGGCGACTCGGCCCGCTCACCCTGCCGCAACGGCGCCCTGGCCCAGTCTGCGGGGCCACCAGCTTCCAGGGGGCCTTTCGGGGACTGGAATCGGACTTGGGGTTCAGGAAATAGGCTCGTCGTTACTGCGGGGAGGCACACAGAAGGAAAAGTGGCTCCTGTCCCCCAGCACGTCGTTAAGTTAGGGAGCAAGCGGCTCATGTCCACAGAGCTTAACCGAATGCAGAATTGGGCCGTGTGATGACAGGTCACCCAGCGTCAGGATTATGCCGAGGCTCCGTGGAGGAGGCAGCCCTGCAGGGGTGGGAGGATGGGAAAGTGTTGGGAAAGGGGAGTCCTTCCACAGCTTATGCCACAGAGGCACCCGAGTCAGGACAGGGGCTGGGGACGGTGAACCTGGAACATTTGGCTGTAGCCATTCATTATTTCAGTGAACCCTGTTTGCGGGCCGTGGTAAGCTCCCTGCCTTCTGGCTACAGTGTCAGCAGAGTATAAAGGTTCTCAGACAGTAGAAGGTGCAGACTTGATTGTGAGACTTGAAACAGCTTGCAGGCTCTGAAACTGCAGTCTGAGAGGGGAGGCAGCTGGCAGGGCTCTGACGGCTGCAGGGGTTCTCCTACTCCAAGGGTCTCTCCCTCCACGTCCTGTTCTTCCTGGCTCTGTCTTGGAGACCAGAGATGGGAGGGGAGGAAGACGTCTGAACTAATGAAATGGCATGTTCCCAAAGCCAATCTGACTTTCCAGAATCCCTGCCTGCGAGCCGGTTCCTTCCCTCACTGGACAAGGTGTGTGCAGCCTCTCCAGACACAGAAGCAGAACTGGGCAGGTGGCAAGTTCATTGCTATAGTCCTTCCCAGCCAAGCCCTGGGCAGCCTGCTGGCACTCCCAGGAAAAATGGCCTCTCCTGTTTCTGACGGTGACACCTGGACACACTCCTGGCCCTGGCCCTAACACACACACACACACACACACACACACACACACACACACACGTGCGCGCATGCGCATACAGCAAATCCAGGTCCAGCTGCAGCGTGCACACATCCAAAAGCCCTTTTGTTTCTCCACATACATTGACGTCAGTAGGGAACGCCTTTGTTCTGGAAGCCGAGTAAACAGACAGCTCACCCTCTCACAGATCCCTTCCCACTCAACCTTTTCTTGGTCTTGCTTCATTGTCAGCCTGCAGCCTAATTTCATCCCTAAATGGAACCTCCCTCTTCTGAGGTGTAAATTTGGTGTTGAAATAAATGATTTTAGTAACGACCAAATGATATGAGAATGTAGAACTCTTTGAAGCCTAATCTGTCTTCAGAGTCAGCTGGTGTGTTCATTCTTGTTGGAAACTTTTATTCATTCTAAATAGTGTTGACACTTGGGTATCAGGTGTATGCGTGCGCGCGCGCACACACACACACACACACACACACACACACACACAAATGCATCTTGCTGAATTATTTGCAGTGAAGGGGTGATGAGACAGGCTCAGAGGCCACGTCGTCTGAGATGGGGCTAAGCTTCTGGAGAAGACAGACCCGTACAAACGGCTAACAGGCTCCAACAGCAGGACACTGAACGGAGATGATGGGGTGGGGGCAGTGAGTGCTGGGGCATTCAGACGGAGGGGGAGGGGGGAAGGGGGAGAGGAGCATGAAATGGGGAGAGAGTGGAGGAGTGAGTTCTTTCATAATTGGCCTACACTGACCTGGAGCTGTGTTGGGACTAGCCGTCTGCTCCAGCACAGAGCTCCTGCTCAGGGAGATTGCTGCTGGCATGGTGGAGGCAGGCTGGCGAGGACTCCAGCCCTTCAGCTGGAGTGGAGCGTTGAGCCAGTCCCCAGCTGCTTGAGGGTTGCTCTGGTGGAAGGAGCTGGCCTCTGTCCTCAGCCTTCGCCCTGTCCCTCAACCAAAGGCTGCTCTGCCCACCTCAGCCCATTCCTATCACCTGATTTCCTGGCTGAGGTGGCCCTGCCCACCCATGCTAGGCCTCCAGACCCTGGCCAGGTCACTCAGGGGGTCTTATTGGCTCACGTTCTCAGTTATCAGCTGTGACAGGCACTATGTTGCCCCCCCCACCTCCTCCTGGGTCCCTCGGTGTGTCGGGCACGAGCTGGGGGGGCAACAGAGAGGGGTTGAGCAAGAGAAGAGAAAGGTATCTGTGCACAGGAGGGGCCAGCCCTGTCTCAGGAGATGCAGAGGACACTGTCAATCTCTTCTGCTCTCCAGTCTCCGAGCCCACTTCCTGGGTGCACAGGCATTGCAGACGAGAATGCCCAAGCATGACCCAGCTCCGCAGCCTCCCTCCTGCCTGGCAATGGCCCATGGTTTCTCAGCCCACTGGTCCTGGCTGGCACAGGGGCAGCCTCTAGAGGAGGGCCAAGGGCACTCGGATGCCATGTGCTCTGTGGACCAGTGTAGGGAGGAAGGCTGGACTTGAATGGGGGGGACATGTGGCTTCAGGTGTCCTCATACGCCTTTGCCTTCGCCAGAGTCAGGGGCCTCTCAGCAAGTGTGTGCAGCCCTTTCCCCTGGAGAACAGACAGAAAATGGGGTCTGCACTCACTCAGCGCCTCGTCCCAGGATTCTGGCACCATGTCTGCATTGTCCCTTTGCGAGAGACGCAGCGGGCATCCTGGACCCCTGGCACAGGCTGGGACCTCCATATAGTGTCCAACAAGAGTGGGCAGAGGCCATCCCACCCTGCTCCCATCAGGGAGAAAGTGCTCACCCTGCACCGTGAGCATGACGTCAGCCTCAGGTATTTTGTCTTTATGAAGGATCTTCGTCATGACAGTTTTCAGGGAGTTTGTTTTTTTTAATCATATGGAAGTGCGATAGACTTTTAATTCATGACAATTATACTTTAAGCTATCTCCCCCCAAATAAATCGAATCTGTTTTTTCACATTTGCAAAGAATTTAAATCCCCAACGCTTTGTCACCGCAGCACTCTGTATACACTTGTTGACTTCAGCATTGTGTTTTCAAACAAAAGCTGTGCACGAATAAAAAATGGGTGCCCAAGGCGCTGCCCTTCCATTTGTGATTTTCCTCTTCTCTGCTGTAGGAATCCAATGATCAAACATGTGCCCGCGGACTTATTAGCAGTTTTCCAAATAAAAAACATAGTTTTAGCTGAAGTTAAAACACCATTTGCTATTGTGTCACTTGAGAAAGGATTAAAACTTCAAACTTCCTGGTCATGTGGTCATTAAAGGAAACCAAGGGTTTAACAGAAGGGAGAGGAGGCTGGGTGAGGGCAGGGGTGCAGGGGGAGGGGCCGGTGCAGGGGGAGGAGAGAGGTGCAGCCACTGCTCAGAGCTGTGCCTTGGGGCCCTGAGGGTGATTTATAGGGACACTAAGCCCCCCTCACTCTGCTGGAGGAGCCAAAGGAACGCAGCTTGCCAATAAGACACCCATGCCAACATAATGTCCTATGTCTGAGGTGCCCTGTATCCCAGGTGACGCTATGTGGTGACTCCTGCTGTCTGATGTGAACCCCATATCTGAGATGGTGCGCCATGTTTGAGGTGATATTCCATGTCTGAGGTGATTCCTCCTATCCGAGGTGACCCCCATGTCTAAGGTGACCCCCCCATGTCCAAGGTAACTCCCATATCCAAGGTGACTCCCGAGTCTGAGAAACCTCCCATGCCTTAATGTTAGGCTGGCTCAGAAAGACGGGACAGCGGGCAGGGACAGCGGGCAGGGACAGCGGGCAGGGACAGCGGGCAGGGACAGCGGGCATGCCCGGCGGCCAAGCCTGGGAAAAAGGTGGATGACGTCAGAATAAGGGATGCGACCCCCACACCTGGATTCACAGGGCCAATCCCCAATCGTGATATGGGAAGCCCGCGAAATTCCTCCGCTTAAAGAGCCGGTCCCCCTTTGTTCTGCGCGTGACTTCCCCAGGCCCGTTTTGCGGACTTGGGAGTTTCGCCCGGGTGCGCAGAGTCCAATAAAGCCCTGGCTATTCTGCTTTCTGTCTGATTGAAATTTTCTCCTCGCAGAGCCCAGAAAAACCTTACACTTAAGTGACTTCACATCTGAGGTGACCCCCATGTCTGAGGTGATCCTCATGTCCGGTGACCCCCCGCAAGTCTTAAGTGGACTCATATCTGAGGAGAGCCCCTATGTCAGGTGACCCCGTATCCAAGGAGCCCACCTATGCCTTTTTTGTTTGTCTGAGAGGAATAAGTACTTTATTTATTTCATTTAGTTGTTCATCTTTGCTGTCCCCTGCCTGCCCCGCCTCCACCCGGCTCCAGGTCTTGAACCAGGAATCTTGGCATGTACGTAGAATCCTCCAGTGAACAAAACTGCTGTTCCACCAGGGAGTGCCTGGATTGGATCACTCCTTTTTTTTTTTTTTTTAGTATTTTATTGCAGCAACTTCGTTTTACAAATTAAAATAATGTGTGTAGTTCCCCATATGTGCAGTTTCCTCATTCCCCAGATATATGTCCACACACCCTGCCTCCACCACATCGCCAAGTGTCCTTCACCATCGTCCAGTGGGTTCCCAACCACTTGTCCCCCCTCCCCCACCCCTATCCCATTCCCTATTGGTCACCTCAGTTCTGCTGCAAGTGCCCAAGGGTTGGTTTTGTTTCATCTGTTCCTTTGTTTTGTCTGTTCACGTTCCACCTATGAGTGAGATAGCTGGTCTCTATCTTTCTTCTTTTGACTTGTTTCACCAGGCATCATCCCCTCTAGATCCATCCATGTTGATTCAGTGACAGGGTTTCATCTCTTCAGAGGGCTGTGGAGTATCCATTGTGTATATGGACCACGTCTTCTTCATCCATTCATCTGAGGTTGGGCACTTAGGTGGTTTCCAGCTCTTAGCGGTTGTGAACAGGGTGCATAAATCTCTGCAAATGAGTGTTTTGCATCTTTTGGGATCCTATGGGATTTCCATCTTCAACTCTGAGGAATCTCCAAACTGTTCTCCACAGGGGTTGCACCAATTTGCACTCCCACCCACAGTGCAGAAGTGTCCCCTTTTCTCCGCACCCTCGTCAGCATTTGTTGTTTCCAGACTTTTGGAGAATAGCCAGTCTCTCAGGTGTAAGGTGGTATCTCACTGTTGTTTTGATTTGCATTTCCCTGATGGCCAGCGAGTAGGAACATCTTCTCATGTGCCTGTTGAGCATCTGTAGAAACTCTTTGGAAAAATGTCTCTCCAATTCCTCTTCCTGTTTTTAGATTGGGTTGCCTGCTTTTTTCTGTTGTTGGGTTTATTTGTTGTTGTTTTTTTGTAATTGAGTTTTATAAGTTCTTTGCGTATTTTGGATATTAAGTCCCTGTCAGAAATACGGAACACGGATATCTCCTCCCAGTTAGTGGACTGTCTTTTTGTTTGGGTGATGTTTTCTTTCTCTGTGAAGAAGTTCTATAGCTTAAAAAAGCAACAAAGCACTGATTTCGCGTGGGAGTTCCGGTGTCAGTTTGAAATGAGCTGCCTTGAGAGCTGCAGTAAAAGAGGTGGAGCTGCGGGAGCAGCGCGGGGGAAGCAAAAGCACTGAATCTTCAGATGGCAAACCGACTATTTTTGTTTGATTTCTATTCACCTCCGGTGCTTTCAGTAACTCAACGAACGCAAGGTCCGTTTTCACCAACCCTGCCGGAAGCTACCACGCGGGTGTTATCCCCCAGGCCGGCAGGAGTGACGAGGCCCAGCTGGCGCTGAGCCCGCGGCAGCTGGTGCGCCGGTAAAGCAGCCCGGAGGACGATCTGACCGACGCGGACCAGGCTCTGCCAGGGGGTGCCAGCCCAGAGCTCCTGGGGGGCACCCGAGAGTCAGACCAAGACGCAGAGGAGACCGAGGCACCGGCGGAGACGGTGAGCACGGACAGGTCTCCGGAGGACAGCTGCGTGGCGGTGTCGCTGAAAGACAACACAGAGGGTGCTGAACGGACCAGCCGGCGGACGGCGCTGTTGGTGGGTGCTGTGCTGTGGCCTCGCCGTGCCCAGCTCCACACGGGGCCCCTGGTTGGCTGGTAGCATCCGTCGCCAGACCTCAGGGTGAGGTTTGGGGTCGAGGAGGCGCTGGGGTGGGGCTCGCCCCTGCCCCATCCTCTGCTCCCAGCTCTGGGCCTCCACGGCCCAGGGGGCTGAGGGGCCACCAGGTCACCTTGCAGCCCCTTCCTCCTCGACCCTTGAGCCCCGGGTTTGAACATGGAGAACCCCACTCGTGTTCTTCCATCGGTGAGATCAGGGGTGACCCCGTGCGTCATCCAGGTGAGGATGCCGACATCGGTGAGTGCTGCCTGGGGGCTGTCCCCAGATTCCGAAAGTCTCCACCTGTCCCAGCTCCCACTGTGTGCTGGTGCCTGTGACAGGGACACTGTGAGGGTGCCCCACTCGGTCCCCAACGCCCACTCTTCCCTCCTCCGTCCATGCATGCGGGACAGCGGGTGCTGGAACACTCTTTGGGACTCAGCCCCTGCCTCTGGGCTCAGTGGGGTTTAGGGTGCGCTCCGAACCCGTGTGGCACCCGCTAAAACAAGAGGTACCACCCTTCTCCCAGGACGAGCTTCACCTCACTTGGGGCCTGGATTTTCTTTTTTTATGCTGGTATCCCTCCCCTGGCCTCACCCCAACCTTCTAGGTCGGGAAGCTCCCAGGCCCCCTGTGGGAGCTCCAGGGAGGATGCCCCGTGTCTGCTCCTGAAGTAACTCCCTGCATGTTCCTCCGGGCCTTCGGAGGGGGCGCAGGCCAAGGTCGAGTGATGCCTGGAAGAGCTCTGTCCTCCAGAGGCCCTGGGCCTGCGGCTGCATGGCCCTGTGTGCGCCTGTCACAGGACCATCTTCCACTGGCCTCCAAAGACTGATCACTTTTGGGCACCACCTGCTCACAGCCTATGACGCCTTTGTTGGGTTGCATGGGACCCGAGGCGCCTCTCCAGAGAAGTGGGGCCTCTTAGCAGGCGGCTTCGTTCTCTCAGTCATAGTCCAGCCTCTCTGCAGACACAAGACTCCAGGGAACAGTGGGAAGGCCCTGAGGACATCGCCCCTGAGTGGGTACGGGGCCTGGGAGTGGCAGGGGTACTCCATCCCCATACTGGGACACCCTGAATTTGCTAGCACAAACTGAGTGGACTCAGTTCTTGCTGTGAACCTCCAAGGTTTGGCAAGTTAGATCGTCTTTGCTTGGTTTGTTAAGATTTGACTGCATTTACAATCAAAACAGTTGCTCTGAGTCTTAAAATGTTCCCTGCAGTGATGCAGCCCTGCTTTCTTCTGGACGTGGGCACTTTGCCTGGCATTGCTGTCCCAAATTGATAACAATCGCCATGCGCCAATAAAAAACATTCATCTGTTCTGAGCAAATAGAATGGACAAGACTTAACATCTCAATTGTTAGGCAAATACTACCTTTCTGAGGGAGCACCTCCTGCCCCGACGTCAGCAAGGACCCAGCGCTGGGCATTTTGTCCTTCTTGCAGGACGATCTCACTGAAGTGGGCCAGCCTGCCAGGAGCAGTCGCAAGGAGGTGGTTCTGTGTGGTTCTTGGGCGCACAACTGTAAAATGGGGCTCACCCCGAGACCTCCCAGGGGTTTGCTTTTTAAAACTCTAAGAAAATTTAAATTGTGGTAAAAGACACATTTTATGAAAAATGATAAAAAAATGGACCGTCTAACTATTTTCAGTGTTAAGTGCACACACATTGTTGAGCAATGAAATCTCCGGATCCTTTTTCATCTTGCAAAACCCAAACTTCACCCAGCAAACACGTCCATCTTCCTATCCGGCCCCTGCAGCCGCGGTCCTGCTTTCTGTCTCTGAGGAGTCCTCTGCGCGCCTCAGAAAGTGGGATCATACCGGGCATCCTTTTGTGTCTGGCTTATTTCATGTAAATGAAGCTTCATCCAAGCTGGAGCATTATCAGGCTCAGCTTTTTTATTTTAAAGGAAAGAAGCGGCAGGCATGAAAGCGAGCAGCGTCTGCTCCTCAGCACGAGAGAGGAGGAAGCATTTATTTACCATATTTAGCTGCTCGTCTTGCTTGTTCTCCCTGCCTCCCCGGGATGCGAACCCGGGTCCTTGGGATGTGTGTGGGCAGAATCACTGCTTCACTAGAAGAGCCCACAGTTTCCAGGGAGGCTGCAGGTTCGCTTTCCCACCCGCGTGCGTGAGCGCGCGTCCTCGCCTGCACTTGGTACGGTCCGGGTTTGTTGTATTTTTTGAGAGCGGCCTTCCAGGTGCGTAACAGATGCTCTCCCGGGGTGCACCCTGCACCCCCAGGAGTCGTGGTCTTGGGCATCCTCAGTGTGTCTGCCGGCCGCGCGTGTGACTTCTCGGGAACTGTGTCTTCCAGTCCTGTTGTCTGCTTTCTTGCTGTGGACTTGTCTCAGGGATTAAGGAGAAGGTGCACAGGCACGCCGGCCGGCCGCCCCGTGAGCAGAGGCCATCCCCGAGGCCTGGCCTTTCCGAGCTGCAAGGGTGCCTGGAAGCACCGCTGCAGGCAAAGCAGGGGGAGAATTTCCCAGGCTCTCCTTCCTCTGCTCTTCCCAGCCCTCCCCGTCCCCGCCTCCAGCATCACGCTTCCCACACTCAGCGTCACCCCAGACGGGATGGGTTCTGGCCAGGCGCCTCCCGGCCGTGCCATTCTGGGTGTGAGGTGCCACTATGAGGACCCCCGACCACACACACACACACACACACACACACAGAACAAATGGGAACTGTAGGAAAGGTGACTGAGCTTTTCAAAGTGCCCTTTTCCTTTGCTTGTGGAGTCAACACCGGGCATCAGGAAAGCCAGGCCACAGACCACAAGGCAGAGGCTCCACTTGGGGTCACAAATGAAATAAAGACAAACCCTGTACTCAGGCTGTCTCTCCTGAGACACCTGGGGCACATCCTCCAGGCCCACAGCCACTCTCCTGAGGCCACACCTTGGGGAGCATCCTGATGGCCAGACATGGCTGCACCCCTGGTCTGCACCCCGTCACACCCCTGTTCCCTGGCCCCTTTGCCTGTCAGTTGTGGGCTGGTCCCCAGACAAGCCTGTTTGCCTCCTTTGAACACCGCTCATCCTGCCTTCCCTCTGATGCACCTGCCTCCAAACAAATCAACATTGAACAAGAGAAACTAACACAAATGAGAAAAACAGGAAACCAGCATCTATCCCTACTTGCACTGTGCTGGTGGGAGGGGAGCAAAAGCTACTAAGGAAGAAAGAAAGACCCACCTTCTCTGTTTTCATGCCGGGTCAGCTGCCCAGATGCTCTGAACCAATCGACAGAGTAGGGGTAGAGGGATGGATGGACGGATGGACGATGGGTGGATGGATGGATGGATGGATGCATGGATGGTGGGTGGGTGGATGGATTGCATGGTGGGTGGGTGGGTGGATGGATGGATGGATGGTGGGTGGGCGGGTGGATGGATGGATGGAGGGTGGGTGGGTGGATGGATGGATGGTGGGTGGGTGGGTGGATGGATAGATGAATTGTGGGTAGGTGGGTGGATGGATAGCATGATGGGTGGATGGATGCATGGTGGGTGGGTGGGTGGATGGATAGATGAATTGTGGGTAGGTGGGTGGATGGATAGCATGATGGGTGGATGGATGCATGGATGGATGGACAGACGGATGGACGATGGGTGGATGGCTGGCTGGCTGGCTCCAGAACAAGGACACCTGCTGTCCCGCCAGGGCCACACTCCCTTTGCTGACCAGCTCCTATCCTCCCGCTGCCCATCTGCGTTCGTCCTCACTGGAGCTCCAGCTGCTGTCAACCGACTTCCTTTCAGAGATGTTCTTATAGCCCCTCCGCCATGGTGCTCCGACTGCAGCTTTTGCTGGGTTTTCTCTTGGGGCCACCTCTGAACAGGCTCCAGGGCTGAAACCTCTGAGTTGGGGCTCGTGTGTAGGGATGGAGGGGAGGCTGCGGGGAGCAGCTTCCACAGGAGAAGGCAGCGGGAATGGCGGGGGACCCCTTGAACCCCAGGCAGTGCCGCTGACGACTGGCTGGTTCCCAGGTTCTGGCTGCAGCAGGCCCTGTTCTGTGGGCCTTGACCCTCTCGCCCCTCCCCTGGCAGGGCTGGATGTCCTCACTTAGGGAAAGTCGGAGCTTCTTGCAGACTTCCAAGCCATCCTCAGGGAACACCAGTGCTCTCTTTGGGTCCCTGTCAGGGCCGGAGAGCCTGCTCCCACGGGGGCCAGAGTTCTGGAAGCAGGGCCCTCTGACTCCCCCTCTGCCTGCCTGTCCACACCCCTGCTGGCTCAGAGACCGCCCCAGCTCTGGGAGGGGCTCGTAGTTTATCACCGTGGCCCAGCCCTACGATTGGCGTCTCCTTGTCACACGGCAGAGGGATTGCAGCTCAGGTGACTTGGGGCCAGTTTGGGATGGGGCTGCTTCCTCTGACCTGTCCTGCTGGCTGCTGTCACGGTGGGGCCCCTGGGAAAGGAGCTTGCACCCAGCTCAATCAGTTCTCAGTGCAGCTGCCCTGGGGAGCAGGGGGTGAGGCAGGCCTTTGGTGATGCCTCCTGGAGAAGAGCTTGGCTATGAACCAACAACTGTCCTGGCAGCTGCGTCCTGAAGGGCACCCGGGGGTCCAGCCCCAGCACCTGGGAGGCACAAGGCCCCGCTGCCTGCACTGCAGTCCCAGAGCTGAGGGACAGGCAGGGGGATGGAGGAGGGACCCGCCAGTCAGCAGGTGACAGCAGGGTTGGGGGCAACGCCGGGGAAATGCATTGCCTCTAAAGGAAAGGTGCAGGCACAAATGAACATGAGCAGGCAGGCGAGTGGAAAGAGAAGGAAGAAGTATCTTTTGTGCTTATTTATTTAGTTGCTCACACTGCGTATAGAAGCTCAGGAATCCGTCCCAGAGGCTCATCTTACATCTGGGCAGGCGCTGGGGGTGTGGGTGGAGAGAGGTGTGGTCTCAGAGCCTTCGCAGCCCTTGCCCCCGAGGTGGATGTGGCAGCTCTCTGAATGTTTTGGACACTACCTTGCTGTGTGACCTCAGTCAGGTCACCCGCTTCCTGGCGCTTCCTCTCACGAAGCCCTGTGGCTCCTGCCCCTCTGCTGTCTTGGACCAGCCCTTCTCCCCAGGACGCCCAATCTCTCCCCACCCCGCCCCTCCCCAACCCTCCTCTCCCCTCCCCTGCTCACCCCGCCCTCCCTTCCTCTCCCCTCTGACCTCAGCCCTCCATTCCTCCCTGACCCTGGTTTCCCAAATGCCCCTGCAATCGGTTTTTAACGTATTACTGGTTTCCCACTCATTACACGAGTGGAACCCCATCCTTCACACCTGTTCCTCCTGTATTTGCACAGCGTCGTGGATTGACTTGCGAGACTCTGCAGTAGCTGAGATCCCGGGGCGCTGGGCTGCTGGGGAGCTGGCCCCTGGCTGGTCAGGCACAAAGGGACCATCGGCCTCACTGGGGAGGTTGCCTTGGGGTGTGGTGCCTGCTGTGTGTCTGGCTAACTCAGGTCGGCGAGCTCACACGCCTGGCAGCAGCGGAAGCGGGCCTTTGGGGTTTCTGACCCGGCGTGCACTGCTCTCTACTCTCTGGGTGACAGACCAGCACTGCGTTTCGAGTGCCTGAGTGTCCACCGTGAGTCAGATCCAGGCTTTGTGGTGACCAGGAAGGCAGGCAGCTCTGAGCTCCGCACGGCAGGGATTCTGTATTTACTTTCCACGGCCCTGTGACTGTCTGGTATGGGGGTGCTTGCCTTACCCCCAAGCAGTTCTCGGACACCAGCTGGGCACCTGCAGCTCATTCTGACCTCACCTGCAGGAAGCGCAAGTTGCACAGTTTAAGGGTTCAGCCCCAGGACCGCCGGCTGCCCCTTCAGAGGCCGGGTCCAGGTTGGCACCTGTACTTCTGACCAGCCGGCTCGAGATGGAAGGTTCCTTGAGGCCTCCGTAGGTTCAATTAATTTGCTAGAGAGGCTCCTGGGAGCCTAGACATAGTACTCACTGGAGGACCCATTCAGTAGAAAAGGCTGTAACTCGGACTGCCAGACGAAGACGTGGGGCCAAGCACGAGAAGCGGGTGTCCGCACCCTCCAAGGCACCGTCTCCCCAGCCCCCACGTGTTCACCAAAGCCCCCCACACCCCTGCTTTGGGGTGTGATGGCCTTGCTGCGGCGGCCTGATGGAGAGAGTCCCTGGGCATCAGGGGTGAACAAAGCCCCAGCCCTACCCCCCGACATCAGCGGTGAGCCGAGCTCTCTGCCCTGGCACCACCCCATCTTCGGAGTCTTGGGGCTGCCAGAGGTCACCCTCATAGGACAGAATGGCCTTTCAGGCCTCAGCACTGAGGGAACGCCGAGTGTTTCAGGCACCGTGGAGTCGGGCTGATGACTAAACACATATTTATTCCACATCACACTATCCCAGGCTCGAACTGTAAAACTGAAGTTAAAACCTTCTGCGCGACTTGTCTCTGTGTCTGTCTTGGAGCGAGTGTGATCTGCAGTTTTGTTCTACCTCTGAAGGGTCTAAATAGATTCGCTAAGTGGCTCTTAAAGGAACTCTGCTGTAATTGAACTTCAGAGATAAATCCACGCTAACATAAATAGTATCTCAAACAGTTTCACAGGAAATAAACAAACAAGCTTCAGATGCTTTAAATATGCTACACTTGTGGGGGAAAACTCCCTCAGAAATCCCACAAGGGAATCTAAACACACTTTGAAAAAATAGTACGTAACTCTCTAAATGTCTTTGGTATGACTTTTGAATAAATGTGCTTTTTACCTTGCACACCATGAGGGGTGCGTGGGTCAGCCCTGCAAAGGGCCACCTGTGCCTCCCCAGACCCCTAGCTCTGAGTCGCCTGGCCTCCTGCTGGCCAAGGTCAGGCCTTGAAAGGGAGCTGTGAACTGGGTACTCAACCCCCTGAGGGGCCCAGGATCGGGATCCCTGAGTCAGAGAGCTGGCAGGCAGTCCTGCCGTGGGCCCAGCGGGCTTCTGCGGGGAGCTTGTGAGCAGAAACGGCCCTAACTCTGGAGCGGAACCAGTGGCCGTACAGAGCCTGCTTTGGCAGGTTGGGCAGCCTCAGACGCACGCGGCGCCCTGCAGGCCAGGAGGGAGGACCCAGCACCTAGCAACTCAGGATCCGCCCCTGTCGCTGGCATTCCCCACTTTCGCCATGTCCAGGGACCTCACTGGGCTCCTCGAAAAGCCTTCGCTCTGTCCGGAAGCCCCAGGTTACGCAAAGATATAGATATGACATCTGCTCTGCCTGCAGTCATTCCCCTGTCACAGTGCCTTCAGAACTACTAACGAAGAAATCATAGCTCGCCCTGGTGGCTCAGGTGTTAGGCCCATATCTGGGGCACAGTCCACGTACTGCCCAGGACCTGGGTTTGCAGCCTGGGAGGGGAGGGCAGGCAACTGAAATAAACAACCAAATACGTAAAATGCTCCTTCCTTCTGCTTCATCCCTTCGGCAGCCTCTCTGCCTTCATTCCTGCTTGTCTTCCAACATCTTTAAGAAAAGGATATCACAGGCCCAAGATGAAGTCATTCACCCAAGCGCCACGGAGACTCCACAGCGCACCTAACTTTAGTGTCGGTTTTTCCCTAAGGTGGAAATGTGAACAAGCTCACCTGGACTTTCCTGGTCAGCACCAGGAAGATAACCTGTATGGTAAGACCCCCACACTTCCCCCCATGGAATACTTTTTTCTTTTCTTTTGCTAATGACCTTGTCCACCCTCCTCCTGACTGAAAATCCTCCACTTTGTGCAGATTCTTTGGCGCCTTCTGATTGCTGGATGGCATGTTGCTGGATTAATGAATCACTGAATCAAGTCGATTAAATCTCTAACATGAGCTCAGTTGGATGTCTGCTATTTAACAGGCTAGATTGGTTTTTGCAGGGAGCCCCGGCCCCTCCACCACTGCCCAGTATGGAGGACGGATATGGCAAAAAAGAAAACCGAGATGCTCCGTTAAATACGCATTTTACATAAACGGCAAAGGCGCACCCTGGTGGTCTTGCACACCCTGGGAGCAGACCCATATGTTTCCCAAGGTCCCCTGTTTAAGACCCAGTGATGGGGAAGCAACCAATGTGAACGACTGGATAAAAATGAACGAGGTTCTTCCCCCTCCTCTCTCTTCCTACTTGCCTGCACATTCGCCTTCATTCCTGCCTGCACCGTGTCAATCGTGTCCAAAAAAAAGGGAAAAAAAATGTAGTATAAGCACAGCCCAAGTTTTGCCTGGGATATACTTATACTAAAAAGAAAAAAAATTATCAGAAATTCAAATTGAAATGGGCAGTCTGTATTTTACTTGGGAACTTCAGCCGTAATCTGCTAGGCTCCTGTGTGGGTCCAGGACTGGGAAGGCTGTCCCCAGGGTCTGGGCCACTTTTCCCACCTTCCCCCAGGCTGACCCATATCCAGGGCTCTGGGCAGACCGAGCTGCTGGTGGCAGCCTCCCAGGCCTTTGTCTCGGCAGTGCTGCCTCTCAGAGGGGGGTAGGGCCTGGTGGCACCTCTCTTTGTGGGGCTCTCACTCCTGGATGAGTCATGGCCACGTGACTTCATTCATTCATTCAAAAACAACTCATTTCAAAAGCATCTCCTGCCAGGCTTTTATGTTTCAAACACTTTCTTTGCTATGAGTTTCTATAGCTATTTAATTGATTTTTTTTTTTTCTTTAAATGAATGACTTTTTGTGTGTTCTTTGCCTTTTCCTCTTATCTTTTCATGACTCTGGGTAGTTTAGGGGTAATACAGGGTACAGTTCTCCAGGTCCCAGCCCCCCAGTCCCTGCCCCCAGCCTGGCTGCAGCCCAACCCCACCCCACAGCCCCTGACCTCTAGCCCCTGCCCTCGGCCTGACCCCAGACCCTCAGCCCTGCTCCCCAGGTCCCCAGCCAGGCCCCAGCTGGCCCCTGCACCATCTCACCCCCATGCGAGGCCTCTTTTTGGGAGTAGAATCTCTGGCCTCTCAGCCCCACGAGGAGTAACGCTGAGGCCTCAGAAAGATGTTCCACAAAGCCCCCGCAGGCCTCCTCAACCTGCCAGCCCTGTTCCCTGCAGACCTTGGAGAGACTGGAATCAGGCTTCTCCTGCCCGTGGCCCGTGGCTGGCTGGGGGCCTGTGGGGCCTCTGGGCAGAGGGCTCCATGGCCTGTGTCCTCACGGTGCAGGACTGGCTCTGACAAGTCTGTTTCTGGCCACAGCTGCTGCCACAGCCCTGGGCTGGTGGAGGGTCTGCAGGTGTGAACTTTCTGGGGAGGGGCTGTTGAGTGGGCAGGGCGCTTGGGGTCGGAGGTCAGCATCAGAGACCTCCCTGAGCACCCCCAGGGACAGTTCAAATGAGAGTCCTGACGGGAGTTCCAGCTTGGCCACATGAGCAGATCGGGGAAGACTGAGCTGGACATTTCTCTGCACCGAAGCCACCAGACCAGCCTGTGAGGACAGCCCGTCCCACTGCTCTCAACACCTCGGAGGCAGGAAGCCTCCTTGCACTTCTGGGCCGGTGACAGGTTAGGCTAGGAATCTCTTCCATAAAGGAGAGCTCTGCATGAGGCACCCCAAACGTGACAGGGGTCCCCACAGCAGAGCAGAGGAGTGCCCGGGGCAGGAGAGAAAGTCTGGACCCTGCGCTGTGGACTTGGAACCTTCCCCAGTGGGGCCCTGACCATGGCCACCCACTTCGATGGAAGCCGGAGACAGCTCCTGAGAGAGCCCTCAGGGAGACGGAGCTTTAACACGCTGAACCCTTACTCATTACATGCGATAACCTTTCCTGCAGAAAGGACTTGGGTTTAAGCCTTTTGGCCCGTGTTCACCAAGGGAACAGCCCCACTGCATCCAGTGACATTTGTCTAAGGGATTAATCACCAGAGTTTCGGGCCAGCCTTTCTGAGCGGGGGGCCAGCCCTGACGCCCACTGTCTCACTAAGGCCCCTTCTCTGGCATCCAGGGAGGCCTGAGGTGGGGTGTGGTGGCAGGGAGCTAGAGTCTGCTGGCGAGCTGCCATTTCCCTGGCGTGAGGGTGTCCAGGCGAGGGGGCAGCTGGGAAGGACGTTGTTCTCCTCTCTGGGGTGAGAGGAACTGTCTGCCCCCAGGAACAGGGTGTGGGTGTGAGAAAGACAAGTGTGGGGACGATCAGGAGCAGATCAGCACCGGGAGGAGCCTGACTCCGTGTCCACTGTAACCCTGGACTGTTCCAGGGACAGTTCCAGGGACTGACCACAGGTGCCAGGGCCTGGGTGTGAGCCTGTGTGGGGAAGCCAGCCTCCGGGAGCTGTAGCGCTGGGAGAAGGGGCGTGGGTGGGCAGACAAAGCGGCCCTGGGCAGAAGGTCAGAGGACAGAGGTGCTCTGGCTGAGGGGGGAGATGTGGAAGCTGGGGAGTAGGTTAAAAGCTGAGGGCCCGGGAAGGAACCTCCCAAGTGTGCTTGGCCCGCATGGACCTATGCAGTGAGTGTGGTCAGATTCTTCCCCTCCCGGGTTGTCACTCTCAGAGGCTTCTCCTAACTCCTTGGAAAGCCTTCATGGCCAGCCCATGGCCTGGGAAGCCTTCATGGCCTGTGTGGGGAAGGTGGGAGGGAGCAGCACTGATAGAGGACTCTCAGCCTGGCTGCTCCTGGGCATCTGCTAGGTGTCCAGGCTCACAGGCTGCCCTGATGCGTTGGCAGCAGGGAGGGCGGCGCCCCAGAAGTGGTGACAGCACGGACAGCAAGGGAGCTGCTCGCCAGAAGGTGTGAAGTCCCCACTAAATCCACACACCAAGACAGTGCTCAGCACAGAGCAGTGATTCAGCAAATGCCTGGATGATGCGTTATGGACTCTCTTTCCACAATACATGTGTCTGTCCACTAAGCGGCTAAAAAGATGCTCAAACCCAGTAGTCGACAGGGGCGATACCATAGCAAGATACCACTACGCAACCACCAGAATGGCTAGTGTTAAAGAGATGGGCATGTCAGCAGTTGCCAGGGAAACCCCACACACTCCTGGTGAAAAGGAAAAATGGTGCAGCTGCTTTGCAATAATATCTCATAGGGCTAAACATACTCTTGCCATACAATCCAGAAATTTCACCTCTAGGTATGAAATGAGAGAGAATGAAAACTTTATTCTCACAAAGTCCTGTATGTGAACAGTTCAAGCAGCATTGTTCACAAATCATCAGAAACTGAAAGCGACCCAAATATCTACCAATTGGTGATCAGATACAAAAATTCACCGTGGAATACTGCTTAACCACAAAAAGGAATGGTGTGTTGTATCTAGACAGCCTGGGTGAATCTCAAAAACTTTGTAAAAGAAAGAAGGAAACACCAAAGACTATTGTATGATTTTATTTAGAGGAAATTCTAGGAAAGGCAAAATGATAAAGACAGAAAATTATAAAGACAGAAACCATATCAGTGGTTGCCAGGAACTGACATGGGGAGGAAATGACTGAAAGAGCAGGAGGAAATATTTTAGGGCACAAGAGCTGTTTAATACCCTGATAGTGGTGGTGACATAATAGTACATAATTACCAAAGTGCGTCAACCTGCTCAATTAAAATGGGTGAATTTTATTGTATGCAATCAAATAATAATCAAAGATAAAATATAACCAAAGAAAAAATTTTGGTAAAACCCCCACGCCTAGATACATCAGGGGAAGACTTAGGAAAATCGATGACAAAAAGAAATTCTTGAAGAAGCCAGGACATAACATAGAATCACAGCCAACTTTTCTTTCTAGAAACGCGCCGTCCAGCAGCCAGGAGAGGAGCGCTGTTTAAAGCGCTGGAAGAAAAAACCTCGAACCAGAATTCTGCACTGGATCTTTTTCCATAAAGAAAAGACCTTTTTCTCTAAACGGTCTTTGCAACGCGAAGGGGCAAGAAAGACGTCCTGATAAACGACAGGGGAGCCTAAGATGCGCGGGACAGATGCGAGGTGCCGAGGGCCAGAAGCACGCTTGCAGCCGCCCGGGGA